>JAQIXR010001155.1:0-15009 GCA_034700825.1 Quadroppia sp. Gr-Ori-00064
CCATTAATTCTAATTTCCTTCAAATGAATGCAATTCTCAATGAGTGAAACGAATCCCAAATCTGTTATTGAATTCAAATCTGCATTCAATTGAATTGACTTTAAATTCTTGAGCTTTGATACAGAAATCAATGCATTGTCTGTGATATCGGAGTCGGTTTCGATGCAAAGAGACTTCAGATTTGAAACAACTGATTCGATGCCATCAAATGTCTTATCAGTGATTTGATTGTAAGAAATATTCAATTGATTCAATCGATGGCATGTTTTAAGGCAACTGATGTCCAACTCATGTGTTATTGTTGTGCCGTATAATTCAATGTCCAGACGAAGCAAATGTTGGAAGTGTTGAAAGCATTCAAACAAATGGTTTGCATTTATTTCACAATTAATATAGAATTCAATGCAAAAACTCTTTAATTGTTTGCAATTCATTGCAATTGCTTTCAATCCTTCATTTGATGTCAAATGAGTTAACTCTTCATTAGTGTTGACACGAACACAATGAATGGACAACTTCTTCAGTGAATGCAATTTAGACAAAGTTTTCAGACTTAATAGCGTTTTCTCTTTTGAGAAATCTCTTGAGAAATCAATGTCCAAATGACTCAGTCTTTGGTGTTGGTCTTCAAACAGATCCAAAGAAATGAGTTTATGGCTAATAATTGAGACCAAATTCGTGCAGAACTTCAATATTGGGCTCAAATCTGTTGTTGTTATCGTCTCCTCAATCGATCTCAAACTTTGTCCAAACTTTTGACCAAATTTTTTCACCACTTTTTCATCACATTTAGAGAAAGGAAAGACAATTGTCTTCAAGTGATGGCAATTATCTGTGATTGCATTCAAGAATTCGTTATAATTTTTGCAAAAATAACTTTCAAAACGGATTTCATTGATATTTGGCATCAATTTCAATGACATTATTAATGAACTTAAGCCAAAATTAGTACAAATATTCATCGATAAGTCTGAATAATAGCAGAGAATTGTCTCTCTTTTGATCACTTCTTCGACAGATCTCTTGAATTGTTTTGAGACAGACTTTAGTTTGAGTTTGTCTTTCAATGGCAACCAATTGATGACTACTTCACACAAATCATCACAAATACGTCCACTGAATGACTGTCTGTTGTATTCAATCATCACATCGTTTGAAGCCATTGTTTGACCACTTCTTGTGTCCAAATTGTGTTCAAAATATGAAATGAAATGAAAGTCAACTCAAAAACACATGTCTTTTGAAAATCAAAACAAAACTTTTGGTTCAATCAATTCATCCAAAAATGACGTCAAATAAATATAAACTTTTATTACAAAAAGTTTTATTAATTCTCAAAAAGTTTTAATAAATTCACAAATAGTTTAATAATATAAATCAAGAGAATAATAAAGAGTTATTTACTTCTAAAAAGTCATTAAATTTGTATTGAATTTAAAAAAATATTTAATATATTTTTAATTAATTTTTTGTTAATTATTGAATGACAACTCAATTGAGAGCACAGGTAGTAATCATTGAAAGAATGCAATCATTAGTCCATTCATTGCTAAACGTTTTTCAAAAAATTTTGAGATAATATTGAATACAAATATTAGGCAATGACTGAAGACTGGAATCAATCAATTGATTCACTTCTTCTTTTATCTTCTTATTTACTGTTATTTTATATTTGAAATCAATTTTCGGATATTTTAACCCCTTTTCAATGATAAATTTCAATGACTGAATAGTTATCTGTATTTCGCCTTTAATTCTAATTGTCTTCAAATGAATGCAATTCTCAATGAGTGAAACGAATCCCAAATCTGTTATTGAATTCAAATCTGCATACAATTTAATGGACTTTAAATTCTTAAGTTTTGATACAGAAATCAATGCATTGTCTGTGATATTGGACTCGGTTTCGATGCGAAGATACTTCATATGAGGAACAACTGCTTCGATACCATTGAATGTCTTATCAGTTATTTCATCGCAAATAATACTCAAATGAGTCAATCGATGGCATGTCTTAAGACAACTGATGTCCAACTCTTCTGTTGTTGTTGTGCCGTATAATCCAATGTCCAAATGAAGCAATTGTTGGAAGTGTTGAAAGCATTCAAACAAATGGTTTGCATTAATATCACAATTAATGTAGAAATTAATGCAAAAACTTTCCAATTGTTTGCAATTCATTGCAATTGCTTTCAATCCCTTATCTGATGTCAAAGGAGTTAACTCTTCATTAGTGTTGAGAAAAATCCAACGAATGGACAACTTCTGGAGTTTATGCAATTTAGACAACATTTGCAGACATAAAAACGTCTTCTCTTCAGAGAAATGAATGGCCAAATGAGTCAGTCGTTGATGTGTTTCCTCAAACCGATCCAAACAATTGAATTCATGTCCAGTAATTGAGACCAAATTCGGGCATAAACTTAATATTGGACTCAAAACTGAATTGTTTTCATTGTTTTTAATTGATCCCAAACTTTGTCCAAACTTTTGACCAAATCTTTGCATCACTTCTTCATTACATTTAGAGAAAGGAAAGTCAATTGTCTTCAAGTGATGGCAATTATCTGTGATTGCATTCAAGACATCATTGATGTCTTCTTTCCAATGATTGCATTCAATATGGATTTCATTGATATTAGACATCATTTTCAATGACAATATCAATGAATTGATGTCCAAATGATAGTCTCGATGACCAGTCTGTGTCTTCAGTAAGTCATAAGAGCGAAGAATTGTCTCTCTTTTAACACATCTCTCAAACTGTTTTGAGACAGACTTTAGTCTGAGTTTGTCTTTCAATGGCAACCAATTGATGACTACTTCACACAAATCATCACAAATACGATCACTGAATGACTGTCTGTTGAAACCAATCATCACATCATTTGAAGCCATTGTTTGAACACTTCTTGTGTCCAAATTATGTCCAAAATATTAAATCTCTTTTGAAATGAAAGTCAACTCAAAAACACATGTCTTTTGAAAATCAAAACAAAACTTTTGAGTCAATCAATTCATCCAAAAATGACGTCAAATAAATATAAACTTTTATTAATTCACAAAAAGTTTAATTAAAATTTTAATCTTAAATATAAATAAATTGAATTAAGTTTTGTTTTTTCCAAAAAAGTCATTAAATTTGTATAGAATTAACAGAAGTATTGAATGAATAATAAAGAGATGAAGAGTTGGACAAAAAATAGATAGCATTTGAAGTGAAATGTTTTTCACTGAATATTATTGACATTTATTGACATTTTTAAGGGTTATATGAATTGAGAACTAATTAAATGACAACTCAATTGAGAGCACAGGTAGTAATCACTGGAATAATGCAAACATTAATCAATTAAATGAAGCAAATAAATCAATCCAAATATTAGGCAATGGATGAGGTTTTGAGTCAATCATTTCCAACACATCTCTACTCATATCCAATGATATTCTATATTTGAAATCAATTTTCTGATATTTTAACCCCTTTTCAATGATAACATTCAATGACTGAATAGTTATCATTATTTTGCAATTAATTCTAATTGTCTTCAAATGAATGCAATTCTCAATGAGTGAAACGAATCCCAAATCTGTTATTGAATTTGAATTTGCATTCAATTGAAATGACTTTAAATTCTTGAGTTTTGATATAGAAATCAATGCATTGTCTGTGATATTGGAGTTGGTTTCGATGCGAAGATACTTCAGATTAGGAACAACTGATTCGATGTCATTGAAGGTGTTATCAGTTATTTGTTTGTATTTAATACTCAATTGATTCAATCGATGGCATGTCTTAAGACAACTGATGTTCAACTCATGTGTTATTGTTCTGCCATATAAATCAATGTCCAGACGAACCAAATGTCGGAAGTGTTGAAAGCATTCAAACAAATGATTTGTATTTATTTCACAATAAATAGTGAAATTAATGCAAAAACTCTTCAATTGTTTGCAATTCATTGCAATTGCTTTCAATCCTTCATTTGATGTCAAATGAGTTAAGTCTTCATTAGTGAAGACACGAATCGTATGAATGGATAACTTCTTCAGTGAATGCAATTTAGACAAAGTTTTCAGACATAAAAATGTTTTCTCTTCAGAGAAATAAATATCCAAATGAGTCAGTCGTTGATGTCTTTCCTCAAACCGATCCAAACAATTGAATTTATGGCCAGAAATTGAGACCAATTTCGGGCAGAACTTCAATATTGGGTTCAAATTAGCTGAAAAAATCGTCTCTCGAATTGATGTCAAACTGTGTCCAAACTTTTGACCAAATCTTTGCATCACTTCTTCATTACATTTAGAGAAAGGAAAGTCAATTGTCTTCAAGTGATGGCAATTATCTGTGAATTTTTTCAACACTTTGTTGTAATCATTACTAAAATCACATTCAATACGGATTTCATTGATATTTGGCATCACTTTCAACGACTCCAACAACAAGTGTCTGTCCAAATGAGTGGCTCTGAGAGGATGTCCGTTCGGGTAGTTATGAATGCGAAGAATTGTCTCTCTTTTGATCACTTGTTCAACAGATCTCTTGAACTGTTTTGAGACTGACTTTAGTCTGAGTTTGTCTTTCAATGGCAACCAATTGATGACTACTTCACACAAATCATCACAAATACGATAACTGAATGACTGTCTGTTGAAACCATCCATTGAAGCCATTGTTCACAACACTTCTTGTGTCCAAATTATGTCCAAAAATAATATATAATTTTGAAATGAAAGTCAATTCAAAAACACATGTCTTTTGTATCAAAATTTTGGTGTCAATCAATTCATCCAAAAATGACGTCAAATAAATATAAACTTTTATTACAAAAAGTTTTAATGAATTCACAAATATTTTATCAAAAATTTTAATCTTAAATATAATTAAAATTTAATTTATAAACAATTATATGAATTGAGAACTATTTGAATGACAACTCAATTGAGAGCACAGGTAGTTATCATTGAAATAATGCAATCATTAATCTATTAATTCAAACCATATTCAAAAAAAATATTACGCAATGAATGAAGAGTTGAATCAATCAATTGATTCACTTCTTTTTTCATCGCAAAATCAACTGTTAGTTCATATTTAAAATAAATTTCCCGATATTTTAACCCCTTTTCAATGATAGCATTCAATGACTTATTAGTTATCCTTATTTTGCCTTTAATTGTAATTGTCTTCAAATGAATGCAATTCTCAATGAGTGAAACGATTCCCAAATCTGTTATTGAATTATAATTTGACGTAAATTTAATTGACTTTAAATTCTTGAGTTTTGATATAGAAATCAATGCATTGTCTGTGATATTGGACTCGGTTTCGATGGATAGACTCTTCAGATTAGGAACAACTTCTTCGATGCCATCGAAGGTCTTATCAGTTATTTGTTTGCAAATAATACTCAAATGATTCAATCGATGGCATGTCTTAAGACAACTGATGTTCAGCTCAGGTCTTGTTATATAATGCAATCTAATGTCCAAATGAAGTAAATTCTGGAAGTGTTGAAAGCATTCAAACAATTGGTTGTCATTTATATCACATCTAATCTGGAAATAAATGGAAAAAGTTTCCAATTGTTTGCAATTCATTGCAATTGCTTTCAATCCCTCATCTGATGTCAAATGAGTTAACTCTTCATTAGTGTTGACATCAATCCAATGAATGAACAATTTCTTCAGTGAACTCAATTTAGACAACTTTTTCAGCAATAAAAACCTCTTCTCTTTTGACAAATAAATGTTCAAATAAGTCAGTCTTTGTTATCTGTCTTCAAACTGATCCCAAGAATCCAATCGAAGGCCAGTAATTGAGATCAAATTCGTGCAGAACTTCAATATTGGGCTCAAATCTGCTATTGATAACGACTGATGAATTGATGTCAAACTGTGTCCAAACTTTTGACCAAATCTTTGCATCACTTCTTCATTGCATTTAAAGTAAGGTAATTCAATTGTCTTCAAGTGATGGCAATTATCTGTGATTGCATTCAAGATATCTTTGTTATAATCGTCACAATAATAGCTATAATCCAAACGGATTTCATTGATATTAGACATCATTTTCAATGACATTATCAACGAACGAATGAGATACTGATTGTCACAATCATCTGAATCTGAATCATTCATCTCCTGTAAGTCATTAAACCAAAGAGTTGTCTCTCTTTTGAGCACTTCTTCGACACATCTCTTGAACTGTTTTGAGACAGACTTTAGTCTGAATTTGTCTCTCAATGGCAACCAATTGATGACTACTTCACACAAATCATCACAAATACGTCCACTGAATGACTGTCTGTTGTATCCAATCATCACATTGTTTGAAGCCATTGTTTGATCACTTCTTGTGTCCAAATTGTGTCCAAAAATAACAAATAATTTTCAACTGAAAGTCAACTCAAAAACACATGTCTTTTGAAAATCAAAACAAAACTTTTGAGTCAATCAATTCATCCAAAAATAATGTCAAATAAATATAATTTTTTTTATTACAAATAGTTTGAATGAATTCACAAATATTTTATTAAAAATTTTAATCTTAAATATAATTCAAATATAATTCAAATATAATTTACAAACACTTTATGTATTGAATATAATTCAAGTGATTAGACATTAATTATAATTAGTGTTTAATTTATAAAAATAATTATTTTAATCATATATTTTAATCAAACAGTTTATTATTTGTTTTTTAATTTTTATAGTTATTTACAATTAATTAATTTTGAGATAAATGTCAAAAAATATGAATAAAAACATTTAAAACGAGAAAAATTTTCAACACTTAAAAGACAGACAAATATTTTCGGAAAAAAATTACATTTGAATACAATTTGAATGAAAAAATTAATACAATTTTGATAGACATTTTTAGGTAAAGACACAGGTATTTAATGACAGGTTTTATCAAAACATAAATCAAAATAACATCAAATGAATCACAAAATTAATAAAACATTTATTTATTACAAAAAGGGTTTCAAAATTGTATTTAATTAACAAAATATTAGAAATATTTTTTAATGAATTATTTCTTAAATAAAAAAATTAATAAAAGTATTGAATGAATAATAAAGAGATGAAGAGTTGGACAAAAAATAGAAAGCATTTGAAGTGAAATGTTTTTCACTGAATATTATTGAAATTTATTGACATTTAAGGGTTATATGAAATGAGAACTAATTGAATGACAACTCAATTGAGAGCACAGGTAGTAATCAGTGAATAATTCAATATTCTTTACTCTCATCAAAAACATTAATCGAAATATTAGGCAATGGATGAGGTTTTGAGTCAATCGCTTCCATCACTTCTTCACTGATATCCAGATCTGATTGTAATTTATATATGAAATCAATTTTCGGATATTTTAACCCCTTTTCAATGATAGCATTCAATGACTGAATAGTTATCTCTATTTCGCCAATAATTCTAATTCTCTTCAAATGAATGCAATTCTCAATGAGTGAAACGATTCCCAAATCTGTTATTGAATTCAATTCTGCATACAATTGAAATGACTTTAAATTCTTGAGTTTTGATATAGAAATCAATGCATTGTCTGTGATATTGGATTCGGTTCTGATGTAAAGATACTTCAGATGTGGAACAACTGATTCTATACCATTGAATGTCTTATCAGTTATTTCGTCGTAAATAATACTCAAATGAGTCAATCGATGGCAAGTCTTAAGACAACTGATGTTCAACTCATGTGTTGTCTCTAGAAGTAGAACATCCAGACGAAGCAAATGTTGGAAGTGTTGAAAGCATTCAAACAAATGGTTTGAATTTATATCACAATTAATGGAGAAATCAATGCAAAAACTTTCCATTTGTTTGCAATTCATTGCAATTGCTTTCAATCCATCATTTGATGTCAAATGAGTTAACTCTTCATTAGTTTTGACATAATCCATATGAATGGATAACTTCTTCAGTGAATGCAATTTAGACAACATTTTCAGACATAAAATTGTCTTCTCTTCAGGGAAATGAATGTCCAAATGAGTCAGTCGTTGATATCTTTCCTCAAACTGATCCAAACAATTGAATTTATGGCCAATAATTGAGACCAAATTCGGGCATAACTTCAATATTGGGCTCAAATCTATGCGAGAATTGGTTTCAATTGATGTCAAACTTTGTCCAAACTTTTGACCAAATCTTTCAATCACTTCTTCACTACAATAACTGAAATCAAATTCAATTGTCTTCAAGTGATGGCAATTATCTGTGATTGCATTCAAGACATCGTTGTTATTAACCAAACAATTATAGCAATAATTCAAACGAATTTCATTGATATTAGACATGACTTTCAATGACATTATCACTGAATTGATGTCCAAATGATAGCAACGATGTATTTGTGTCTTCTGTACGTCATTAAACCTGAGCGTTGTCTCTCTTTTGATCACTTCTTCGGCACATGTCTTAAACTGTTTTGAGACTGACTTTAGTTTGAGTTTGTCTTTCAATGGCAACCAATTGATGACTACTTCACACAAATCATCACAAATACGATCACTGAATGACAGTCTGTTGTATCCAATCATCACATCGTTTGAAGCCATTGTTAGTCCACTTCTTGTGTTCAAATTGTGTCCAAAATATTAAATCTCTTTTCAATTGAAAGTCAACTCAAAAACGAAATCTCTTTTGAAAATCGTTCTAAACTTTTGAGTCGTTCAATTCGTTCATAAATGACGTCAAATATATGTAAAGTTTTATTATAAAAAGTTTGAATGAATTCACAAATATTTTATTAAAAATTTTAATCTTAAATATAATTCAAATCTAATTTACAAACACTTTATGTATTGAATGTTATTCAAGTGATTAGACATTAATTATAATAAGTGTTTAATTTATAAAAATAATTATTTTAATCATATATTTCATTGATTTTATATGAAATGAAAAAACATTTTATAATTTGTTTTTTAATTTTTATAGTTATTTACAATTAATTAATTTTGAGATAAATGTCAAAAATATGTATAAAAACATTTAAAACGAGAAAAACATTTAAAATTCAAAAGACAAACAAATCTTTTTGGAAAAAAATTTCATTTGAATACAATTTGAATGAAAAAATTAATACAATTTTGATAGACATTAAAGTTTAGGTCAAAACACAGGTATTTAATGACAGGACAATAGGACAGGACATGAAAAACAGGCGAATATTTCACAGAAAAACTTTTTACAAACTTTTAAATAACTATTTTTAGGCCAATATTTAAAGAGAAGTAATTTATGTGAAAGTAATAAAACAATTTCAAATCTATTGTATTATTTGGCAATATATAGACCACTGGCGAAAAAGTGTGAGTGAAATGTAATTCTGTTATTGATATGAATTGTGGAGAAAATAATAATAAAGTTTTTTTGTATTCATTTCTATTATTTCTCTCCGAACAAAGAGTTCTTTATTTAGAGATAACATTTCACTACTGTTTGAGAGAAAGTAATAAAAATAATTTCGTTATTAAAAGTAAAGTTAATTAAAGTTGTATTGAATTGAATGGGAAGTGAGACGAGAACTGGAAAGTTATGGGGAAAGGTATGGCTAATAGAAATATGTCATCAAAGAAGTAAAGTATTCAAAATTCAACACAAAAAAAGAGGTAATAAAAGAGTGAATTAATATTTGTTGAGAGAAAAAAAAGGTCTTTTCATTCAGTGTTTTTTTCTTCGATAAAGTTTTCCAATACTCGTATATACCCTAAGGGTATGGAAAAGTCATTTTTGAATTGAGTGAAAAACAGGTAAACAATAAAAAGGGGGAAAAATATTATTATATAAATGAGAATTCAATTGAATGGCTAAAAATAGTGGTTCTGTTGAGGAGTATTTGTGTCAATGAGTTCGTGAAATATTATTTTTCAGAGACAATAAAAACACACAAAAAAATATATGAAAAACATTTGAGACGAAGACAATTGTGAGGAAAAGAAGTGTTTCTTCTGTTGGACACAAACAAAACAAACGGACGAAAACATTATATAAAAATAATAGGAAATAAAAAAAAGTTTTTTTTGTGTATATGTTATGAATGGATATTGAAATTCGAGCACAATTTTTGGTTGTGTTTAAGACAAAAAATATCTAAAACTATGGATCAATTTATTGCCTAAAGAACTGAATACAAAAAAAAAAACGAAAAAAACACAATTGAAATGAATGTACACTTTATATAAGAATATAATATTTTAGTATTTTTTATCATTTTATAGAAAAATATTTACACAAAAAATAAATCAATGAATGAATAAAATTGTGGTTTATTTTTGAGTTATTTTTTTCGAAGAAGTGTTTTATGAGTGAAAGGAATGAACCGATAAAAGTGAATAGAAATGACTGGACTTTCAGTTTTGTTTGTCTATTGTTTCCGGGTTTTTATATCCATTTCGAGACAGCGCCTCTCATTCCTTCCATCCTTTAGCTCAGGCATAGTTTCTCATGACATACCTTTGAGTTATACCTATTATAGATAGCACTCATCGATAGGATATGAAAAACCTTTTAGAGAAGACATTATAATCGTTAACAAACTGTTTGATCACTTATTACAACACACATACCGTTCCCATCGTTCAGACACAGGCCAACAAAAAAAAGGATAATTAGATCTCATTATCTTTTCCATCATTTCTGCGATAAAAATAATATTCAATTAAAAACATATTAAAAGTTTTTTTCTCTCACTTTTAAACACCTTTTATTTTTTTTATATGAATTGCGATTTCAATGAAAAATGTTTGAATGAAATGAAGTGTGAGTTAAGAAATGGCTTAGAATTTGAGTGTTTTTTATGTTGTGATCAATGAATGAGTGAATGAATGAGTGAATGAATGGCCGGACGACTAATATCCACCGCCAAAACCACCACCACCGCCGCCTCCTTTGCCCTTTCCTCCACCGCCACCACCACCATATCCACCACCACCTCCGCCGCCACTGCTTCCGCCATAACCACCGCCTCCTCCGCTGCTGCCTCCATAGCCACCGCCTCCACCACTGCTTCCCCCATAACCACCGCCTCCACCACTGCTGCCTCCATATCCACCGCCTCCACCACTGCTTCCCCCATAGCCACCACCACCTCCACTGCTGCCCCCGTAACCACCGCCGCCTCCGCTGCTGCCACCGTAACCACCGCCGCCTCCACTACTTCCGCCATAACCACCGCCTCCACCACTCATGCCTCCATAGCCTCCTCCACCACCACCGCCGCCATAGCTGTCGCCGCCACCACCTCCGCCGCCATAGCTGTCCATCATATTTCCATATCCGCTATCCATTTGCATACCCCCACAGCACTGGGACATCTGATTCATTTTCATCCTTAAGAATATCATTGAAATGAAAACAAATATTCATTTAATTCTGTATTTGAAAAGACATGAAAATTCTTATCACACACAACATAACTGTGCTCTCCCTTTCTCTCCCTTTCCTACTGTATTGATAAGAATATTCCTTATATTAGAGATAAAAAAAATACTTACGGAATAGGTATAGGAATCGGAATAATTATCTTCTTTTTGGGCTGAAAATCATTACAGAAGTGAAAGTAAAAATAAATTTCATTTTGAATTCAAAAATAATATTTTTCATTGAATTTAAGCGTTTTGTTCAGACCTTAAGCATTGATATAATGGGAAGAATTTCTTTTAATTTCTTCATGAGTTTCTTCTTTTTAATCATAGCATTCGTTGGCATAAAATGATTGGATATTAAACACAAATCCAATATAATGACAGTCAATATGAAGAGAGCGGAGGAACGGCTCTTACTATACACAGCCATGGTTTGTATAACTGAGGGTTCGGTAGATTTTTTGTTACGAATGAATATTATATATTAAAAACTTTATTACAACAAAAAATAAAATTAAATACTTATTAAAAGCTTTTGATTTCTTTCATATCATTTTTGATGAGCACATACACATACACACACTCAGGTACAGGTGCTTCGGATATGAGCCTCTACTGTGAGCTCACGCCAGCTTATATACTGTGAGACGATAGAGCACATGAGAGAGACTTTCATCCCAGTGCTCACACACTCGGAAACGTTCAATTACTTTGTCCAACAATAACTGGCCTTTTCTTATCCCCTACTTTTCTCTCTAATCCCACCCCTTATTTATGAGGCATTTCTCTCCATTCCGTGTGTTTCCTATACATTGAAAAACATCTTTCGTTTGTATTTGAGACACAATTACACAGCGAATGAAAAATACAGTCAAAACCTATTAATGACAAACAAATATGTGTTTAGAAGTTATAAATCAATTTTGTGAAATGAATGTGAAATTCATATTTCTATTTATAGAGTGAGTGTGAGAGAGAATGGGAGAGAGAGGAGAGAGAGAGAGAGAGAGAGAGAGAGAGAGAGAGAGAGAGAGCTATAGTAATTGTTAACAGCATTTCGTTATCCAATTAAGTGTTATTTCATAGCTATTTGTCTATAAAAGGGTTCTCTTCTCTCAATCAGGTTTGTCTGTATTTTTTTCGCTGAGGTATGGGATCCACAGATACTGTGTTTGGTGTCTAATATTGGGAACAATCCATTTCCGTATTTATAGCATCGCATTGGCAAAGGAATTGGCGATTATTTTCACCTAAATTTCACTTTTATTCTCTTGTGTTGTAAGACATGTGAACTACAATACAAAGCGATCGAAACGCCTATCAATTGATGAGAATCCCTATTCATATGCACACAGATATCTCTCAGCACCCAATTCCCTGATGGCACACACAGGTGAGGTCATCGCCATCCCAGTGCTCGCCTCACATACCAAAAAAAACACAATAACCCTCAATAGGCGAGAGAGAGTGTATTATTACAGACCAATGATTACGAATGAAAATCACATTTCTATGCAATGTATGCAAAAATATCTTCACGTCTTCACTGGTTAGTTGAGTGATATATTCTACTAGAATGACCATGGTTGATGATCTAGCAAACATCAGGGCCTTTTCAGTTCCCTTTGCATTGCATTTACAAAAACAAAATTCAAATAACTATTTGAATAAAAAATATATTAATTTTTAATACGTTATTCTGTTGTTATTTATTACGCCTACCCTTACAAACCATACCCTAATACTGTAGTCAATGCACCTGCACCCTGATCAATGAACAAGATCATTTTTGTATTTGAATAGCAACAAAAAAATAAAGTCATTTGTTATGCTTATTATAGAGAGAATTATATGTAAATCAATAGAAGAAAAAGTGTTTCAAAAAATGTACTGAAATTCATGTCATTTATGATTGAGATTAAAAGAAAGCACACTTTGAATCAATTTGGAAATCAAATTACCCGGTCATAAGTTCAGGTTGAGTTGACTCACATTTTTTTACATGGATTTGAAAAGTGCTTTTTAATCCTCATGTGAAGAGAAGGGGGTATTTGTTTACGGGACAGGTGTTTGTGTGTCCACAAACCGCTATTTGTATGAGAAATACATTATAATTAATAGTAATTTATTTGAGAGAAGAAAAAGAGTTGAATGAATGACAGACAAGACATGAGTTGTTGTCTTTAAAGGCGATTAACGGCTAAACAAATATTCCTTAAATGTTTTAAAACTATTTTTGAATTATTTTGTGTTTTAAATACAGTGTTAGATATGTATTAAAAATGTTTTATTTTTTGAAGCAATAAATTGTTTTTAAAATAAATATATTATTTATTTAGAGGAAAAACACAGTCTTTTTAAACGAGTATTCGCTAAAACAAAAACACTGTACACACACAGAGACCTACCTGTGCTCTCATCTTCACATCTCAGAGGATTATTGACCTGAAATTTGTTGGACTCATAATATTCTGTGCGTTTAAATGTCATAAGAATTTGTTTTGTTTTGATGTCAACAATATATTCAATAAAATGCAAACCAATTTCAATGATATTATATATTATAGTATGATATGAATGACGGAAAAACACTTCACAACTGAATAAAGAGAGAGAGAAAAAAAGTTTTATTTTATTAATAAAATATATTATGATTTATTTAAATAGATTTTTCCATGTTTTCATTTCATGTGATTATTGTAATAATATTTTTATTTATTTATTATTATTGTAAAACACTTTTGATTTTTGTTTTCCTTTCCTTTTATTGAGTATTTGTTTTATAAAATAATTTTTATTTCAATTTCTATTTTTTGATTTGTTTTTTGCTATTCTTTTCATTTCACTTCAATTATAATAAATGAGTTATTATTGCGAAAAAATGCAATGAATGGCTCTTTCGGTGAAGAATATACTAAATGTATATTTATTTATATATAAATAAAATAACATTTAATTTATATTATAATTAACTCTATTTTGATGTCTTTGAAAAGCAATTACTTTTTATAAGAACTTTATATACATTTTTCTTTTTAAATCCCATTCCCATTGAATGGGCAAAAGAGATGTTTCCTCTATTTATAAGTAAGACTTGTTTTTATATCTTTTGATTGATTTATTTCAAAAAAAAACGAAAACAACTTTCCTTTCGCTTACATTTGACTCGGAATTAAATATATATTTAAAATAAATGTCTTTTTTGTTGTTTAAAAAGCGTTAAATGTATTTATGATTACATTATAAGAAAACATAATTTCTTTCATTCCTTATTGTATTCACTACTGATTTGATGGTTTGGTCTGTTTTCACGTCAAGATTAGAGTGCCTGTGCTCTGGCCTGTCAGGCGCTGTCAGGGTGTGGGCACTCAAATCAAATGTAAATTCTTTGTATATATAGAGAGCTTATCACCAGAATTACTACACCTTTAGTGAAAGGGGGATTAAAATGCATATCAACTCATGTCTTGATTTGAATTATAATACACTTATATCTCATAAGGAATTTTGTGTTTAATATTTGCATAATTTATAATCAAAATAACATTAATTTTTATTAGGAGAGAGAGAGAGAGAGAGAGAGAGAGAGAGAGAGAGAGAGAGA
>JAQIXR010001156.1:0-15002 GCA_034700825.1 Quadroppia sp. Gr-Ori-00064
TTACTCATAAGGTTAAAAATGATTATGAATTATGTTTTATTATAGGCTCCCAATACAGGCTCTTGAGCGCCCAGGGTCTAAATTATATCATTTTATGAATAACTTTGACCTTAATATCCCTACGCTTGGGCACAGGCTGGCAATGGCCAACTCGTTCGTCAATCCAATCATATATTCATTTATGAGCAAAAGTTTCAGAGTATGTAATCATTGAAAATATTTCATTTATTTTATTATTTTCTTTCATTCAATAAACCATTTTTTATGGTTTTATTTCTCAAATATATCTGCAATTAATTTATTAAAAAAATTCTAATCAGTATTTGATAAAATATTTTCAGATTTTTCTCTTAAATCCTAATTTTTTGTAATGAAACTCATTGTCTGTTTAACTGATAAACAATAAATTAATTAAAGTCTATTTTCGGCAAAAATTGATTTAATTTATAGTATAATATTTGTGCATAAAATTATGAATTATGTAATCATATGTTAGAGAATATATGTTTGAATTTCATTACATTCATTAGCTATTTATCAGACTTTCATTGAAAGAGTCAACAAAACCAATGATAGCATTGATTGTATGCAAAAATGTTTTGATAGGATTAAAATATTTTGAATAAACCATATTTTAGGCCGATTTCAAAGACGTTATTTGGAATTTTTGGACCAATTTATTGATAACACCCACGAAAACAACTAATAATAGCAGTCGAATACATACAGAGGAGACAAAAGTTAACTTTTGAAGACTTCAAATCAAATGCCGAACAAAATTTTGGCTAAAAATGAAAGAAATTCTAGTTTTGTGTAAATGTTGTACAAAACCAAAATTGTTGTCTAATGTCTAAACACGAGTCAAACGAATATATTCCTTATAAAACAAATCACAAAATACTCTCATTTATGACATTTACAATATTTTTCAATTGTTTGAAACCATTCCAGTCGTTGTTCTTTGAATATTTTCCATCGATTGTTGAGAATAAATATTGGAATTATGGTCTGATTCTAGTCATGGATCTATTGATGGGTCACTTCATTAGAGCTTTACATCTATTCTTCCAATTTTATACATTTATTCTTCATTTGAGTCACACATAATCTTATATTTATTTGTCATTTTGAATGTATTTATTAATTATATAATATTTGTGTTTATTTACAAAACTATTTAATCATTGTATTCAATGTTCTTCTCTTCGGATCTATTTTTGGTATAAAAATATTAATAAATATCTCTAAAATAGTATGAAATCCAATATTATTTATTTAAAAATATTTATCTATTTATGAATAAAATATTTATTGAATTTTTTTCTCAATTATTCTGTAATTAAACAAAATATTAAAGGAAATGAAGAGAAAAATGAATGATTGTATCGTTTGTATATGAAATGAGATCTAATTTATTGCTAATTATATGGTTTATAAACACTTAATGAAAATAAATACTTATATTGTTTTAATGTCTATTCAATTCTCAAATGAATGGTCAAAGTCTTGAATTAATTTCTACTTTTCAAAAGTTATCTATTATTTCAATTTGTATTGAATTGAAAAATAGACAAAAATATGATATTTCAAACGTAATATAAAAACGAATTTGTTTTTTGTTTATCAAAACGTTTGTCAAACAGTTTGAGTCAAACTGTTGTATCACTGAAAAAAGCAAAGAATATTCTGCATATGAGCTGTCAATCACAGGTTATCTCAAATATAAGTACCTTAAGTCTTATGAAACACTTGTGGTTTTCTAGAGATTTCAATCCAAATATAAATATATTAATAGTTACTTAAATCAAAAAATTTGATTTTTATGTTTCAAACCAAAACCAATTGTTTCGTGAGATCACTATAACGTTAATACAGTTAAACAAGTTTTGTATAAATTTATTGAAAACTTTATTTTCCGTTAAAGAATAGCAAAAAGTTTTGCAAATTTTTATAAAAATATTCACAATTTTGTGATTATTTGATAAAAATAAATAAAAAGTCATTTATATAAGAATTATAAATACTTTGCAATAAATACAATAAATGTTCAAAAAATAAGAATAAAAAATACAAATAATTAGTGTTTATATTAAACGTTAGGAATGTTTGTTTGGTTTGACGTCCAGTTCCTTACAGTGCGTTGAATCAAAAGAACAGTTCAAAAGGCTTGACATTTCATTCTGTCTTCTCTTCAATAATTTGAGCTCTTTTTTCAGTTCATTGTGAATATCGACCGAAACGGTGGGCGCTGACGACGCCACCACTTGACTAGACTTACGATGACTGGAATCGACTTTTTTGTGTTTGTCTTTCATTTCGCATAACTTTGTCTGCAATTTGTCTGCAATGGAAACGCATTGCTTGTATTTGGTCTTCAATTCTTCTCTTTCTTTATTACATTTAATCACTTCTCGTTCAAGACTTAAGAGTTTGTCTCTGAAATCATATCTCTCTTCTTCGATGCAATGCTTAAGTTTGACGACACTCTTATCGCTCGAAAGCTTGAATTCTTGCAATTGTTTTCGTTCTTCTTCGAGAGTCTCTTTAATCCATTGATAATCACTTTTAAACTGTTCTCTCTGTCGAAGCAATTCTTTGTTGAGCGCCAAATACTCAGCGTTTTCTGCTTTGAGTGCATTGAGATTGTCGTGAAGATGGATGTGTTGTCGTCTCAGTTGTTCCAGTTCTTCGATACTTATCTGATATGACTCTAACTTTGCTCTCAAAACCATTGAATCCCTTTCGCCACTCAATCGCAATTCCGACACATTGTCGATCTGTCGCTTCATTTGTTGGATCTCTTCTTTGAGTTTCACTTTCTCTTCTTTCAAGTCTTTATGTTTTATTTGAATTGAATTTCTAAACAAAACATAATTAAAATAATGTCAAAACCATTTCAGACCTACTTTTCCCTTTCAATAGCACAGCGTTTCTCCAATTCTTGTTGTTTTATTGAACTGACTTTCGATTGAAAATCTCTATCTTTTGCATTCAATTCCTGTTCCAAACGATTCAATGATTCACTTTTGGTCTCGTTTTCGAGTTTTAGTTCTGAAACAATTAACAAATCATTTCAAATATCATTAAAATATATAATAAATTACTTTTAAACTCATGAGAAATAATATCCTTTTCTTCTTCAATGTCTTTAATGTCTTTCAAATGAAAACTTTTGATTTTGTCTTTTTCTATGAGAAACTGTTTGTCCTTTTCGTCCAACTCTTTGTTCAATCGATTGATTTCATTCTTCATTCTTTCAATGTCTGCAATCAACACATCCTTGTCTTTGCTGCTATTGTCCACAATTTGTGTTAACTTTGAATTGATTTCTTTCAAACCATTCAATTGTGAACTCAAACCCGAAATCTGTTTTTCATAATCTTTTTCACTGTTTTCGTGGTCGACAACAAGTGTCTCGACTTTGGTCTCAATTTTGCGATACTGTTGTTCCGCGTCTTCGAGTGTCGTCTGATATGACTTGACTTTTGTCATCAATCGCTGGTTGTCTTGAGTGAGATCCGCGTATCTCTTGATGTCCGGCAATTGGTTCAATTCCATCCATTTGTTTCTCATCTCTTCTTTTTCGCGTTTAATTAAATTGATTTCTGACTCAAAAGACAATTTCATTCTTTCAATGGAATCAATGTTTTCTTTCTCCAAGAACTCGATCTTCTGTTTCGCAATCTTCAGTTCATAACCGATCCGTTCCTTATCTCTGACCAAACTTTCATTACTCTTCTCCAACTTCTTCAACGGTTCCCTCAATTCTGCCTCAAATTGGCTTCGAATCAGTTGTGGATCTCTTTCTTTGAGTTCATTCTTCAAGCTATCGATGAGTTTATCTCTTTCTTCGCATCCTTTCAGCAATTGATCCAATTCTACATCTTTTTGGTCTTTGATTTGTTTTGTTTCGGTTAATATTTGTCTGATATCTGTCTGAAGAGTGAGAAAGTCCTTCTGAAGCCTCAAATGTTCTTCCTTTAGAGTCGTGTAATTGGATTTCCTCTGCTCTGAACGAAGTCTTTCTTCGGCCAAAACTTTTTGCAATTCTTGTTCACGTTTTGAGATAATCGCAGAACGACTTCCACTTTGCAAAGGATTATCATTGAAACCATCCATTGATTGTTACATCTATTTGTTTGTTGTCTTACATCTAAACCACAAACAAACCAATACTGACATCAATTCCATTGTCTTCTTCTGTCATATCAATTGATCCAACCATTCATTCAAACCAATTTCATGTGAAGATGTCTTAAATGTTTAAACAAATCTTCATTTTGTTTGTTTGGTTTCATATAAAGTATTTGTTATTAATTGAAAAATATTTAAAATTATCTATAATTTGATTAATGAATGAGAAAAACAATAATTAATTAAAAGCAAACTTTTGTTTATGTTTTGTGTTTTGTGTTTGGCTCTCACTGTTGTCATAACAACCTCTCAGTGCTCTCATTGGACGTCAATCTTTAGACTAATTACTTTTTAAGGGTGTAATAATTATACCCCTGAAAAGCGTTTCCCTTTCATAGATATAAAGTCAAGTATTTTTGGAGACTTCTTGTGTCCTCTAATGATCTGATGAGACAATGACCAGCAATAGAGAAGAAGACAATTATTTGATAAACTTTTTGTTAAGTCATTTAAAACTCTTTATAAACTGTTTTAATATCAAAGTGTATGGCTTTAAGGGGTATAAAGGGGTATAAAGTTGTCTAAAGTTATTCGAAAGTGAATTGTTTTGGTTTTAATGACTTTTGAGATATTTTTGTGATTTTAGATTCAATTTGAATGATATCATTGAATTGCATGTATAATGTGACCAAGGTGTTATCACGTGACCAAGGTGTGGTAATATGACCAAGGCAGTATGACCAACTGATTTGTTTGATTGAAATCCAATCCAAACCCCAATTCCTATCAATTGATCTATTCTTCACGTAATATATGAGTGCATTATTGCGACATTTGTTGATGGTTTGCATCCCTGTCCTCACTGTCCCCACTGTCAGGCAATGTCACTATTTGGTAACTGAAGCCCCGATTGGTGTTGGAGTCAATACATAGTGAAGTGAACCCTAATATAAAGGAAAGTTATGTCCAATTCACACAACTTCGACCAAAAGGTTGTTTTGATAACCGGTTAGTAATATATGATTGCATTCAATGATTGCATTCAAATCACATCTAATGACCTAACCATCTCTCGAGGCTCGAGTTCAGGCATAGGCGCCGCCACTGCTATACACATGTCATGTATGGGCGCACAAGTGGTTATCACTGGCAGAAACGCCGACAGATTGCATGCCATTGCCATCGCTTGCAACCAGAAGTCACCCAAAGGTCTCAAAGTATGTCTCAAACGATGACAACAATTAGTGATCAATAGTTTTGAGACAATATTGTCGTCAATGCTCTTATAGGCCATAAATGAGACCACATTTGAAACAATTGAATCAAATTTGCATTGATTTGAGCACTGAATGTCATATTAGCACAACTTTGCCATTCAGTCCCAATGTATGGAAAGTTGGTTTAGTTGTCATAAAGTGAGACAATCTCTCATATAATGAACACTTTTTTTGAACTAAATCTTAAAACACTTTAAATATGAATGAGTTTTGAATTACAAGGCATTGGAAGTGATGGCAGATTTGGACAATGATAGCGAAGCGAAGCATTTGATCGATAGCTGTGTCCAAAAGTTTGGTCGAATCGATGTTCTCGTCAATAATGCCTCGAAGTTTGACTCGAATAGCACTGTCCAACAGTCAGATGCCATCCCTGTCTTCGATAAGGTTTTCCATATTCAAGATCTCATCAAAAGATTTGATTTTTGCTTTTAATTCATAAAAAATCTTTGAATTACAGGTAATGAGAACTAATCTGAGGAATGCATTTGTGGTCACACATTACGCAGGTTTGGCACCTGTTGTCCAATACCAGACCCTTTGAATTAATGCATTGATTGTTGAATTAGTTGAGCACCTGATCCGACATAAGGGTGCTATTGTGAACGTGTCGAGTGTTTCGTCATTCAAACCGGTCAGACATTCATAGAATATATTCAGACACTCATTGTTTATGTCATCCCCGGAACGGACGGTCAGTTCTCTGGATGTATGGCTCATTGCATGGCTAAGAGTGCTATCGATATGTTCACACGAAGTCTCGCCTATGATTTGGGGCCGAAAGGGGTTCGGGTGAATAGTGTTAAGTAATACTTATGTCTATATTGCCATTCAGTGCTAATCAAACACCTGTTCCCCAATGGAAGTCCGGCTCAGATTAATACTCCTGTTTATGAGACGCTGGGAATGAATAGAGAAGACATTGACGTTATGTGGTCTCAAGTGAGCCAAAGGTATCCATTGAGAAGACGAGGAGAACCTGAAGACGTGGCCAAAGCGATCGCATACCTGGCCTCCAATGACTCATCGTTTGTGACGGGCGTTAATCTTCGACTGGACGGAGGGTTTTTGGATTCGCTTCAATTGGTTTTTGGAAATTAAATTATATTTTCGATATATATATGAATTGAATCGAAAACACAATTTGTTGTGAAATTGGTTTTTCATCAAAAAATTATTACATTTAATAATAATATAGACTTAAGAATGAATTTTCCCAAACATTATGTATGTGACTATAAGTGCATTTCCATTGAGTGCTCTTAAAATCTCATGAATTTTTATTTTTTTGCGAATTTGAATTTAAATGAAAAAGTTTTCTTATAAATGCAATTAATAGGTAAGACATGAGGACAGACAGCCTATAGTGAAAAGCAAAAAAGAGAGGTTTTTGGGTAATTGATAGTCAAATAATTTTATGTTTTTTATTACTTCGAAAACTTTTTTTAATATAAAAATATTAAAATGTTTTCAAATATTTATTTTTACATTAGTTTGAAATTTAAATAAATTTATTCGACTTTTTCCGAATAGAAGTCAATTTAATGTGATTTTTGCATATTTTTAAACACATTATTACTTTGACTTTAAATTAATCGTTGGATTCGTTTGAATCTCAAATACATTGAGTTTTTTTGAACTTTATTTTTAATATTTAATATATACCAAAATTATTAAAATTAAAGCTTTTTAGAAAATATGAACAAATTTTCACAGCGCCTACACCTGAAACCCATACGAAATGTGTAATTATTGTTAATCTTCAAAAGAAATTTTGAAACTTTTGAATAACAAATAACTTTTGAAATTTCATTCAAATGTATTTTAAACGGCATTTAAAATATCATTAGTCGAGAGATATTTCACATAATTTTAATATTTTTCAAATAAATTATAATAATTACAAACGAATGAAATAAAACCCGATTTTTCACTTTTAAATATGTATTCAAAAGACATCAAAATTCAATTTATAAAAAATAATTCACAAATTTTCACTTTAAAACCATTTTATTTATCTTTTTTACCAAACATTTCAAACATTTTTCTACTCTTTTAATAAATGGGAAAAGATTTTCAATTGAGTTATGAATTCAAATAAAACAAAATATTTTTTGTTATAAACTCTATGAAAACGTTAAGGAAAACACAAAAAACATAAATTTCACACTTTTTAGTCCTGTGTTAAGTTTTGGCTCACTTTTAGAAAGTCAATTGAATTGAGTTTTAACTAATAATTTATTTTCTTTGGACAACTGCCCAACGATTTAAGGCCTGACTGTTTCGAGACGTCAAATATAATTATATAGGGTTTTGGGTTCGAGTTTTTAGAGGAAAGTTATTCAAAACTATACTTAAATGTTGCCATAAATTAATTATTATTATTTCAAATACAATTCGCTTCAAATTATTCTAAAATAATTCTTACAAAAAAGTTTGTTTACCACAGAATTCACTATATTTTGAAGCCTTTGAAACTGTGAAAAACTTTCTTACTTTAAACACAACTTATGATTGACTTAAATGTTGGCAATGATTTCGACAAATAATAATCAAAAACAAAATAATTTAAACTTCTTTACTATTGTGTAAACTTTAAGGGGTTATTATATTCTATATTTATTCCCTTTCGATCACGTGTTTTGATGAATGCCTTTAATGTTTGCATCGATTTATATGAAAAAAGTTCAGATTTGAACAAATATTAAGTTTTGACAACAATTTGATTTGCTTTTAGAGTAACTAAATTACTATTAAAAATATATCAAATTATATGACTTTATATCTATTATTCGATGTAAATAAAACTCAAAAATGATTTCCTGTAAACAGAGTTCTTATGGGAAACAAGAAATCGAAGAAATGGTCTTATTTTGGGTCCTATAATAGACAACAAATTTCTCACATTATTTGAAAAAAGATCCGAAAAAATATAATTCTTTAATCTTTTTGATGATTCTTGTGCTCAATATGAGAGCATAGGTAGGGGTTATGTGCCTCTCGATATGATAGGTAATGGTGCCGTCAATTACGAGATCATATGATCTTAATATGTGTTTAAATTATGTCCTGTCACAGTCAATTGGACTGTGCTGGCACAGTCTATTGGGCTGTGCTGGCTATGGCAAACAACACTACTGTGCGCACCACTTATGAGGGCTATGGATGCATACCTGAGCTATAGAGAAATGCATCACTGAATCGATTACATAATACTTAATGTTGACTGAGTTTGTGTTGTTTTTTGTTGTCTACCGAACCTCCCGATCCCACGCCAACATCAAATTCTGTCACCGTTTCCCACCGACCCATCCATTCATTCCATATTATATTCATAGCAATTACTGAGCACTGGATGTATTGAAGTCTATGATCACAACAAAACCGATTTTATGATTGAATATTTGATTACTTTTCAGGCCTTTGGTGTCGGAGCCCAAAGTCGGAGCTCATAATTGCCTTTTATTTCACACAAATGACTGCAAATATAAAGCAGTAAATATTGATACCTATAATACCTGGCGCTCGAACTCATTGAGAAAGTCATAAAACCGACGTTCCTTAACAGTGGCATTAATAACGAGAACAAAAACATTTGAAATAATTGTTAATAATTTAAATATAATTTAAATATAATTTAAACATTAAATGCCTTCAAGTGATAATAAAAGACATTAGTCTTCAATAATAGCTTTCTTTTCATCACATAATTAGTTATATAAAAAATTTATTTACAATTTCTTCATATAATTGAACATTAAGTGAATGTTAAGAAAAATTTATATAATGATAGACTTAATTGAATCCATAAAATGTTTAATTAATTTAATTGCAATTTTCTGAACTAATTTACATTAATTAAGAGGAAAGTTATAAAATTTCGTTGATTTTGCGGTTCATCTGAACTTTAATTGAAAATTATTTCAATTAAATGTCTATTAGATATCAAATTACATGAAATGAAATTATATTATAGTTTGAGTTTATTTTTTGAAAACTATTATTCAATAAATATTATAAAAACTTGAATTTTATCACAAAATTGTAAATCAAATTTGACTTCAAATTCAAAGGAGAAGTCCTTTTGAAAACTTCATAGAATTTCCAAACAATGAACAAATTGTTAGTAATTTTGAGATCTATTTAAGAAATTCACAATTTATTGCTTTTTCTAACAGAAAATATTGAATAAAATTTGATTCAAACGAAATATAAGGAGAGAGAAAAGTGTCGAAAAGCAACTGAATATAAATGATTGCTTTCATTCCTAATCCAAGTGCTAATAGAAGCGTAAAAATGAAGTTTTCAAGTTTGTCCAGCCATGAATGCCTTTCCTATGCCTACCAGTGCCTTGTATGACATCAATTGCACTTAACTTGCAATCTATTCAAAGATGACTTTGAGTTTTGAAGTTTTTGTGTAATATTTAGTGTAATATTAGTTTCAAGTCATCAAAAAGTGGTCCTATATTTGAATGCGATTGACATCAGAGACGCAAAGACTCACGAAATCCCCTTTTTTTGCGTTTTGTTCATCCATTGCATTCATGAGACAATTATAGTTTTTGTGAAACAGCTTTTCTCATCCCTGTGCTATTAGGCGTCCCCATAACCGGAATCATTGTGGAGAGAGAGAGAGAGAGAGAGAGAGAGAGAGAGAGAGAGAGAGAGAGAGAGAGAGAGAGAGAGAGATGATTGAAATAGTAGCGATTTGTCCACTGATTGGATCTATTTCTTCAGATAATGGCCAAGTATTCGTTTCGGGAACTGTCTGTCAAACATAAAAATAGCTTTTGATTGTAAACTAAATGTAAAGAAAAATCTGAAATACGTTTACATTTAATTGGTTTCGCTTTTCATAAATAGAGAATATTTTCGTTTGTCTGAGAAATAGTATTAGTTGTGAACACGCAATCAATTGCAATACAATCTCTTCAGGCATTCATTTCTGATTATATTTGACTATTTCTGATGTCAAACAAAAAGCTTTTGCAAACAATTTTGAGATTCACTGAATAACTAAAGAACTAATATTTCTTTAATAATGAATTCTTTGTTGAGATAATATCTGACGAAAAATAACATTTAATATTGATATTAAAACCTAATGTTTGTGTTTGTTATAGAGAAATGGAGAGAATGACTGAGATTTAGATGGAAAGGACTGTTAGGTATGTATGCAGTCATTTGTGAAATTAGTATTTTTTGCTTTAGTTTTTCAAATCTTAAGAAATCCATTGCAAAGAAGTCGACAAAAATGAGAGAACAATGAAATGAAAATACTTTTTGTGATTCCCTTTTTGGTGTTAAGGGCCGTGACTTCACTTTGAGTCAAATCAATGTTTATTAAAAACGTGAAGAATATATAATAACTTTAAAAGTTATAAAGAAGTGAAGAATTTGTTATCAAAAGCTGTTTGAAAATTAAATTACGGACAGAGAATGGGTAGCAATGAATATACACAGTAGTAGTCGTTTTATGGGAGCACAGGTAGAGGGCTATAATCATAGGTGTTTGCTATAGATATGTGATTACAATAATAAATGGGAAAACATTTTTGATATAATTTTTATTTTTGCAAATTTTCTATACGTTTTTATATGGAATGTAAAGTCTTTTTGAATTCATGTCTTTTAATGGATGTTATTATTATTTAACGAAACGCAAGAAAATTGACTCTTTTTTTCGGCGATCCGTTTCGTATGACTGCCTCTTGAATTACAGGTGTATTCCTCAAAGTCTTTCACTTACTTCTCGTTCAACAAAACATAATAATAATGAATAAAAAGAAAAGCAAAACAGAAAACACAAAATTAAAAGAAAAAAGTTTTTTTAAACATTTTTTACTCTATTCACTAATTTTTAAATTTTGTTTCCCTTTATTTTAACTAAAAAATAGTTATTTTTATATCCAATTATTGTCTGAAATCATTGTTTTAAAACTTAATTAGATTTATGTCTTAACCATAAATTAATCAAATTTTATACAAAACAACAGTTGTTTTCAATGCCAACAACTCTATTGACAATTGATTTTTTGATTCAATTTTCTGAACAAAAGATAAAACACTTTTAGAAAAGATTTTTAGATTTTGTTTTCAAACAAACTTCTATTGAAAATACTTTTGAAATATAACAATAAAATAGTGAACAAACTTTCGATTAATTGTTTAAAATGTTTTATAGTTATTGTCATAACTTATTGATGTTTTCATATAATTATTGTCTATTATTTTCATTAAACGATTGTATGGTTTGTGAAACACATTATAAACACATCTCAAGTCTTGAGCCATTAATCTTAAGAAATTTTATTTTCAAAACTTCAAACTTCACTTTAATTACCAAACTCTACACCCCATTAGAGTAAAGGACCGACAGTTATAACAGTGTCTTTTAGAATAAGGTTCACATCCCGGCCCTCCGGTACCCCATGCTGTGAAATCGTATTATCATTCACTAATAACTTGAAAGTACTTAAAACATTGCGTGAAAAAATTGTTTTAATAGAAGTCCAAAATAAGGGATAATTTTTAATAGTTTAATAAAGACCTAATGTTTATAACAGTCTCTAATATCATTTGAGCGCAGGTATGGTTTTATGTGCAGTTCGGCCCGTTTGGCACAGTATTAACCAGACATATAAACCTGCAATTGTTATTCACTTTTATTATTACTTTATTACTGTCTTTAACATTACTTTTGCTTTTCGTCTAATTGTGTGCTTTTATGAGTCAAGAGTGTCAGCCCTTACTGTCAGCCCTTAGTGTCAGCCCTCAGACATCGGTTCTCTCTTTTGTGAATTTCTGTAAAACTGTGCAAACTTTTGACAATAATATAAACTGCAGTTTAAAAAAGCGAAAGTTTTTCAGAATAGTATATAATATAATATATGGGTTGAGTATTGTCTGTACCGTTGATTGCGCTCATATGCCAGCTGTCGCTGTCGTTCCATACAGTGTAGAGTCTAACCCAACACTATATGATTGTTTTGGGCCAACAGTTTGCCGTTTAGTGTTTTAGTGTTAAACTGAAGTAGTAGTGATACTACACTAGGGTATGGTAGTAATCGGTGCTCACGCCCGACCAGTTCTGTGGTTTAAAGGGGAGGAAAAGTATTTTTAAGAAGTGATCAATTAAGTCAACTTTGAAAAGTCGATTTCAAATCAACAAAAACCAGTGAATTATTGTCCAAAACACAAGAAGTTTTCATTTAATTCATTTTATTTTTATTTTCACATCCAATACATTTGAAAGCAAAAAACAACACTAACTGGCAGTCGCTTTTCAACCCCCCCTTAAATAATTTAATTGCTCTCTTAAGACAAGAGAGAAAACAATTAAAATTGTCATTATTTTCAAGGATTTTTTGTCTTTAATTTGTTTTATCAATGATTTTATATTTTTTTTCTTACGGAAATAATTTGTTCAATCATTTTATTTAACTTTTTTATTAAGATTTATGTGAACTAAAACAAAAAGATTTTGTGAAATAGTGTTAAATAAAGTGTTAAGTCTTATAATGCTTTACTTGTGGGCAAAAAGTCTATTAAATTAAATATATTTAATGAATCATTTCTTAAGCATTTTTCATAATTTAATGCTTTTTCACATAATTTATATTTGAAACACAATTTGAGATTACATTTAAAACACTTTTAAATTGAATGAAAACAACATTTATTACTACAAAATGATTATTAAAAGAATCTTAAGGTCTATTATCAGCGATAAAAACATTTTCCAAAGAGTGGCCAACTTTTTGACACCAAATACTTTTTATATAAAATTAATTATTTTTTATATAACTGTTAAATAAAAGCTTAATTTTACGATTCAATGCTTTCTATTGAATATTTAAAAATTTTTCTATTGTTTCAATTGAAGTGATTTCCAAATAAAAATGTTTTTAATTAATGAAAAATCTTTTATAAATTGTAATTTAGTTTTTAATATTTGACATACTTTTTAATACTAATATATATGTGAATCAAAAATGTTTTGCTTTAATATTTCAACAATTGATGAAAAAGTTGTGAGAAGTCAACAGTTGTGTTGTTGTGTTGAAAACAAAAATATAATTACTATTTAGTTGTTTTGCCATTGAATAAATGGTATGAATTATACACAACAAGAGATAACTTAATAAAACTGATTGTCTATCGATTTGAGTAAATGGGAAATAATTTATTAGAAAATAAATATATATTTCAATTGAATAATATATTACTATTTTTTAAACAATATTTAAAACTTAATTATTTGACGAAAATTTATTAAACGTTTTGTTTTCTCTCATATCATATGAAATGCCAATCATCACAACTATTGTTAATAAGGTTTCGTTAAATACAAGATTAAAATTAGTTAACAGTATTTATGTTATTTTTTAGATCCAAAATTTGGGTCATTTTTATAATAATAAGTTTTATTTTAATTAAAATTTATTTCAATTAATTTCATTAAAACTATATTTTATAATAAAATTCTGGCATTGAATATATGAATGTATTAACACTTTTTCAATAGTCTATGCTTTGAATTGAAATATATAATTGAAGAGAAAGTCAGTTAGAAGTCAAACCATCCGGTTCTGAAATTTCATATTTTCATGATAGTTATTACCCATTCAAAGACCTCGAACTTTTAAGTTTATGTTATCAAAAATGATTGCTATCTTTGCCTCCACTCAGTCATCATAATGTCATTCATTGAGAAATTCAAATATAAATAATATCATAAGTTATCATAAGTTTTCAATTAGAGTCAAAACAAAGCTTTTGTATTGAAATAAAACAAATATATAAGTATTTAATCGAAAAAGTCAAATAAAATTCGATTCAAAGAATAAATAAAAAGCAATTCAAAAGAAAAACATTTTTCTAATAGTCTATAGTTTGACGAAAAATAATGGATATAATAAGTATTGGCAGAACTATTGAGAAATGATGTCTGAAAGAAAAGATACTTTTAATTGTGATCGCGTGAAACAATTGAGAGTAGTTTGAAGTTTGGGAAAGAGATGCAAAAATGAGTTTTGATTGCATGCCATTTAATAGCCATTTATGTGTTTCTATACTTTGTTTTTTGTCCAAATTTGTTGTACAATCCATTGGCACAACCAATACCGCAATGGATGGCAACAAATGCCAGTTCATTTAGGATTGCATGTGAGTGACGGGCACTGGCAGTCCGGTGCCTGTGTTGGCGCAGAACAGAGCGCCTGGATTTGATTGTTGCGTGTAATGCTGTAATGCCTGTAATGTTGTAAATATATTGTAAATAATGTAGTAATAGTGGAGTAAATAGTAATTTATTGTTATTTATTGTTGTCGATCATAACCTGGTGTCAGATGCGTGTGAATGTGAACGCCATCAAAATTATTGCAATATTATTGTAATAGAGCCCAGATATCTACTGGTGCCCATACGACGGTGCCATATAATAAGCCGCTTATAGTCAAACAGAATGGATGGCAAAACGGACCAAAACAGACCAAATAGATATACAATTGTCTCTATGATTGAAGGCTTTCCTATCTATCATGAGATCTATGAGCTCTCTCTCTCTCTCTCTCTCTCTCTCTCTCT
>JAQIXR010001157.1:0-15000 GCA_034700825.1 Quadroppia sp. Gr-Ori-00064
TAGTGAAGGGTCACTTTTCTTACGTACTTTTTATATGAAGTCATAAGAATGTATGTCTCGAAGAGATGCTTAACATTACTATCTTTACGCATGTGTTGGGCTTTGAATGTTTTGTCGCATTAGTGTTGTGTGAAATACACTGTGAATGCCATTGAATACCATTGAATGCCATTGAATACCATTGAAAGCCATATAAGAGATCGACATCAGAGCCAATGATTGCCTTCTCGTCAGTCGTCTCGTCTTCAGTCACTCTTCACTCTCTCCTCTCAATCACAGCTCAACCCTTCATAGCATTACTGTCCGATCACTCAGTGATTGAGTGATTGAATTAATGATAACTTTTATTATTATTTAATATTTATATAATATTTTCATTAATTGTTTAACGCATTCAACGATAATATCATTCATTGACCACAATATTAGCCACCAATCAATCGGTAATTAAATTGACTTTAATTTAAATGAATTTATTAATGATTTTTGAATTCATTCATTCAATGATATTTCAGATAATCATATCTTCGAGAGAAAAGTGAAGACAATTTTGAAGACAATTGATGTCAACTCTTGTGATGAAATCGCTTATCATTTAAGACATTATAAAAGGTATTAAAAAAACGTTAATTTATTTTACATTAAATAATAATTTTTTTGATTTGTAATACTTTTTGAATAAATATTTTCATGAATTTCATAACTATTTTGTTAATCAATATTTGATTTTTGTTTTGTTTTTATAAAAAATGACAAAAAATGTAAAGAATTTAAAACCAAAGTATGTTTAACCTGATTGTGGTTATTAAAATAGCCCCTAAAATGAACCTGATCTTTCAATTTTTATGGTATGCTTTCCGTAATCGTTGTCTCATTTCATACATTTTTGTCACAAAATTCTTGAGCTTTTTTTTGGTCAAAGAGTTGTTTGCATTTCATGTGTTAAAAGGCGACCAAAAACTGGTTATCATTTAATGAATTATTTATGTAATAAATAGTTATTATTATTATTAGTAAAACCATTACTTAATACAAAATTTTAAAAATTTTCATTAATTTCAATATAAAATGAATTTATTTTATATTAAAATTATTTCATTTATTTTCAATTCTATTCATTGCTAAAAACGACTAAAAGTACCCTTTTCTCACATCTTATATGATCTTGAATTTTGAAATTTCCTTATTTTTCATTTCATAATATCTCTCGTTTTGATTGATTTTGATTTTTTAAAATAAATTTTATGACATTTTAATTGCTTTAAATAATGTAAAAATAAAACATTTTTATGTCTTATTTGAATAATAAATGTTTTCAATCAATAAAATAATGAAAGAAATGCTTATATTATGTGAAAAATTTATTTCTCATAAAAGTTTGAATAGTTTTTATTGAATTAATTGATTGAAAAGTAATGCAAACATTGATTAATGTGTTGACAAACAGACAATTGAATGCAATATATCTATGAATTAAATTGTTTTTTATATTTAAATGTTTTTAAAACCATTAAATGGTTTCAAGTTTTTAATTACATTTAATAATTAAAGGATTTATTGGAAATGCTTTCAATATAACTATTTTTTTCAATCAAGAATTGATTTTTTGTTAAACAATTTGTTTTTTTAGTTTTTTTTAGCAAAAATGAAATTCAAATATAAATAGGTTTTTAGGTTTGAAAACAAATAATACATTGAATGCAAAACAACTGAATAAATGTCAAACACTATTCATAAAAACAAAACTATTCTCGAAATTTGTGACGATTTTTATTATTAATAATTTATTTACAAATGATTTGTAAATAATTATTATATTTGAATTTTAAGCAAAGAATTAATTAATTTGTTATTTATATTTAAAACGTGTTTTATAAACAAAACATTGAAAATAGAAATATTTATATATTTTTATACATTTTCTTTATTTTTTATTATTTCCAAAACTATTAAACATTTACTAAAAATAGCAATAATTAAAAGTAATGTTTAATTCACTTAAAAAAGTAATAATTTTTCATTTTCTCTACATTTATAACATTATAAATATTTCTAATAATTTCTAAAAATATTTCAATATTTAAATTTTGAAGAATTTTTTTCTCTATTATTATCGAAAAATTAATTATAATTTGTTTTGTTTAAAAAAACTTATTCTCAAAATAAATACATTTTTATAGAAAAATATTTTATTTCTTTTATTAAAATTAAGTCTTTTTAAAAGTATTATTATTTTGATTATCATTTTTGATATGAGTTTTATATTGAAGTTATTTCTGATTAATATTATGTTTAAGAATTGAAACCTGACTTTCGTTACGCGAAACCAATGAATAACTTAACAGTTATTTGTGATAACAATGTAATGATTATTATTGATGTTATAATTGTTATAATTATTAAAACAACTTTTTATAATATGATAACAAAAACTTATTTCTCATTTGTGGCAACAAATTATTATTACCTCTACTTTTGGCATAAAAATAGTTTGTATTGAATTCAAGTCGACTTAATCATATGAAGTGCTTTATATATAATATGAATTCAATTTATTTTCATTAATAGTTAAAAACAATTCATAAATTTTGTAAAGAATTTATTTTATTAATTCTAAGTTTAATATAAAATATGACAAAAAGTTATTCTCAAAACTCGTGAAACTTTGAAATTTGTTTTTCATTCAAATTGTAATTTATTTGTTTGTTTTCAAACATTTTTTTATTAGTGTATAATTAGTACCGAATTGTCAAACATTTTTTGCAAAAATGAAAATTTTATAAATAGACTAAAAAATGAAATTTATATAAAGGTTAAAACATTTTCTTTTATCGATTTTTATTGATTTTAATCTTTTATTCACTTTTTGTTTAATTATTATTCAATCGATTATTTGATGACATTTTTTTCAATTAATAATCTATAAAAATACCAAAAATGTATTCATTTGTATTCAATGTTTTATTCGTAGATATAATTGAAGGCCAAAATTAATAGATTTTCAACATCGAAAGTAATGCCTGTGCTGTCGACCACCTATTATTCAAACTATCCCTCGAATTCATCGCTCATTCGGAACGGGTCATCAAGTTCTACCTTCTCATCATTCAGGCCTTCTTCGACCTCAAGCCTAAGCAGCAAAAGTCGGTCTTCATATGACTTGAACGCATTCAGACCATCAAACTATTTGAGCACTCATTCAACCACTTCCTCTTATAAGTCCCCCTCGTCTTCACTACTAACCAATCACTCAAACTATTCCAACCGATACTCGACAGGCATTTCAGGTGAATATATACTCTATTTTTGATTTTGTCTTCAATTTCGTAAACTTTTTATTTAAGTTCTAATAAATTAATAAAAATATATTTATAATAAACAATGAATTGAAGTGTGTTTTGAGTCAAAGACATTATCGTTGCCTAAAATAGCTATCATTTCAATAGATCTCAATTTAGTTAACTATTTATGGCTTAATTATGAACCAATTGTTGCCGACAATTGTTATGAATAACTGGTTTTGATTATCGTTTGATTGTTTCAATATTTGCATAATATTTGAATTTATTTACAATTTTCGTTAATCTTTTGACACATTATTCGTTATTATTTATAAATTCAAAGTTTTATATAAATAAAAACAAAAGCAATATTTGTTAGAAACTGATTAATATATAAAAATAGAGAACATTTTTATCATTAATTATGTCAAACGTTAAGTGATTTAAATTATGAATTGTTAAGGATTTATGACTCGCTTTAAAATATAATTAGCAATAGATATAAACATTTCTTCAATTATAAGTAAACTTATATTTATTATATCTTTAAATATATTTATTTCTATTTATTAAAAACGAAACCAATTTTACTATAATTTAAATGAATTGAATCAAAGTTTTTTTTAAAGAATAACTGTTTTTGTGTTTTATTAAACATTTCATAAAATGTGATCATTTTGTCAATTAATTGCATTATATGTTATATTTTATAACTCATTATTTTCAATATCTTTTGCATAATTGAATGATATGTTGAATACATATATATAAATATCTGATAATTTTGACAAAACTTATGTAAATCTCAAATAATATGATTATTCACTTAACAAAATTAGTCACAAATTATCCTTAAATGGAAATGAAATTCTCGAAAAACCCATATTTTGTGTGAGATTTCATAATATTATTATTTGAGAACAAATAACATAATTTTGATTTACATAAACTTTGAGTTAAGAAACACTTTATGCGATTAGATCTCCATTGGAACTAATCTTTAGCCAAATGTTAACAATGAAATGGAGTTTTGTGTCCAATAGTCACATAACAGATCATACCATACCCTACCATACCCTACCAGACCATACCTTTGCGTAAATGTTTAATGTATTTGAGGAAAATCCATATGATTTGAACCTATCATTCGTTATCTCTTTCCCATTGTTTCACTAAATTTACGTCAAATACTTTTTTCCTTTATATGAATGGCATTTATGTGACGAAAGTTCAGTTAAATTTAATTTAAATTATTTGAAATCAACTTTTAATTCATTATTTGAAACAATGCTTTTAACGCCACTATTGAACACAGGACTGTCATCCTCGCCCTCTTCAGTCACCCTAACCCGATATAATCCTCGTCGTTCGAGTTTGGACTACAATGACCAGGACTTGACTCAAATTAAGGTTTGAAATGTTTTTCATTTTTTTGTTGACTTTTTTGTCAAAATCTCAATTTTATTCATTAAATCGATTATTATTTGATTTATTGATTGATTATTCTTTCAATTCATCAATTGTTTTGTTTTTTATGCAAATCTTTATTTGTTTGAATTGTATTTTGATTTTTTTTCACATGAAATAATGATTTTTAGAAAACTTCTTTTCCGTTTCAATGGTTTGTTATATTTTTTAATCATTGAAATAATTATTTAAAAGAATAATCATTTATGAGATTCACAACAGTTTTTTATCCTTGATTTAATGGATCACTCGATCTGTTTATCACAAGTGAAACATAAGTTATATTAAAATCGATTAATTAATTGCTAATCAATGGACTATTGCTCTATATTTGTGTACATTTTGTCTGAGATATTGACCTAAATATTAAAATACAAATCAGTTGTGAATCTTAACAAAAAAGTGAACAAATATTAGACCTAAACCTACTTTTCCTCCATTCAGACACTTTAAAGATTAAAGTATTTTTGTTTACTATAAATATTTTTATGCATAAAGACTTGAACCCAAGGTTTCAACTTTTGGGATAATTTTTTATTATCTCTTTCTTCACTGTTTTCAGAGACGTTGAGACCAACCAGTGATGAGATCATAAGTTTTTGGCAAAATTCTTGTTTATTATATATTAATAGGTTGTGTGCATCACAACAAACTACCCGTGCTTTCTATAATTAGCACAATAAGTAATATAGACCTCTTTTGGCAACGAAAATGTCCTTTCGCTTTGTTAATGTGTGTTCACTTCTTAAAAATCAACACTTATTCTCAAAAAGCATTGATATCTCATTCAAACAAATGATTTCATAGTTTTCTTTATGTAAAAATAACCCTAAGTTTGCGTCAGTCGTCAGTGTTTTCAAGCATTTCAATAATCATTATTAAAATTGAAACGAAAATCAAAAAACAATTGCAAACAAAATCATTCATTTTAAACGAGAATATTCTTAAGCTATCGATAAAAAGCACTTTATTTCTCAATACGATATTACCCCCTGAATAGCGATACAATAGTCTCACGATTGTTAGGATTAGATTCATTGCTGACAAAAGAATTTGATATCATTTTAATATTTATTTAATTAATTTTCATTACATTCAAAGAATTTTTTTGAGATAATATTTTTGAGATTTTGTTTTGAATTAACATTTGATTCAATTATTTAATAAAACCTTTCATTCGTCCAGTGCTGTACACCTGTGGCAGGTCTGACCAATTTAGGGAATACATGTTATATGAATTCAGTACTACAAGCCCTTTACGCGACCCGACAGCTCAGGGATTATATAATACATGGCAACGAAATTGGAGGAACTCTCTATTCGGGTATTGCTGTCATAAAATTAATTTAAATAATTGTCAAATGTTTTGATCCAATGATAGGTTTGTCGCGACTTTTCAAAGATATGCATTCAAGTGTTCGCACCGGTTCTGTCAACCCCTCCTCATTCAGACAACTCTTCATTCAATATCAGCCAAAGTTTAGAGGATATGAGTAATGAAAATGTTTTACAAACAATATATTTAACTAATGATTGCTTTTACGGCACCGGTAGTCAACACGACGCTCAAGAGTTCTTGAGATATCTAATCAATGGATTGCACGATGAGGTCAACAAAGCTAAACGAAGACCAAAGACTAAACTCATTGAACGTTAGAATTGATTAATGTTTACCAAAATTAGAGATTAATTAAGATTTGCAAACATTTATAGCAAACACATCACAGGAGGCGTGGAATCAATACAAGGGAGTGATCGACGACTCGCGACTCATAGACTTATTTGTCGGACAATTCTCATCAGTCATCAAATGCACGGACTGTAGCAACAGTAGCACCTGTTGGGACCCCTTCTGGGACCTATCGTTACCCCTTCCCAGAGAGAGGTTTGACTTTCATCTAATTAAACAACTTTTACTCAAATGTCTTCATTTCAGAACCCGTTGTGATATCGAAAGATGTGTCGAAGAATTCACTGCTCAAGAAGTGCTCGACGACGACGAACAACCGGTTTGTCATCATTTGTGTCAACTATTTCTTGTAATCAATTGATTTGCTGTTGATTTCAGTTCTGTTCGCGTTGTAAACGCCATCGAAGGTCAACAAAGCGGTTGACAATTCAAAGGTCACCACAAATACTGATATTTCGTATGTATTGGAAAATAATTATAACTTTCATTGTTTTGAAACACTTTTTGTATGAATGACAGACTTAAAGAAGTTCGCGAACGACGGCTTCAAGCTATCGACTCAAGACATTAGTGTCAACGCGACCATAACTATCGATACCAAGACATACCATCTCTACGCCTGTGTCTGCCATCACGGCTACTCCTCCAGGAGTGGTCACTACACGGCGTACTGTCTTTACGATAATAAATGGTTTCATTTCAATGACGAGAGGTATTCATCGACCCATTCATAGACCCATTCATTGACCCATTCCTTGTTTTTTCATTGTTTTACAATTTTTATCATTATTTCAATGTTTAGAGTGAAAGACGTGACCGAAACGTTCAGTCCTTCCCGTCTGAGCGACGCTTATGTTCTCTTTTATCAACAAAAGACCGATAACTACTCGTCAAGACTTTAGACATTAGTTTGAAATTACAAACAATTTATTGATTATAATAAGTACTAATCATTGCAACGAATGCTTAAAAGTAATGCTTTAAAAGTGACTTCAAATCGATTTCAACCACTATTTCAATCACTACTACAATACGTTTTCGGCAATAATACAGTAATAATAATAATAAGAATATTTTAATAATAATTAATACAATTATTATAACAATATTTTGAACATCAAATCAAATCATCGTTTTTATTAAGTTTTAAATTAATTTTATTAGTGATGACCAGTCAGTGAAGTAAATCCATATCTCATTTCAACAATGAATAATATTTTTAGCCCAAGTTCTGGTCATCTCTTCATTGAATTGTATTTTCTGCCAATTAATTGAAAAACAATTAATTTTAGAGAAATTAATAATACATTTATTTTAACTAATTTTAGAATAAATTATTTTAAAAGCTTTTTGTGAATATAAACTAAATTTTATTAATGAAATAATGACTAAATTATCTCTGAATTAATTATTTAATGAATTGCAAACTAAACTAAACTTAAGAATCAATTGTTGAAAACTTTTGGATATTATAATTAAATTATATTTGCGTTAATTTTTGTTATTTAATGAAAAATTTGTTAAATTAGTTATGAATTAAAAACAAATTAAAATAAATTAATTAGTTTTTGATATTTATTTCAATGTATTTATATTTAATAATTGTCTCACTTTTGAATGCTTTCTAACATTCAAATCGTTTTGTCATTAATTGTTTGTTTCAATGATTAGAGACTTGACAGCCATTTGAGGAACAGATCAAACATTGTCTCCGTTTTTGACATCGATTGACAACTCATTGAAAAGTTTTGCAAAAAGTTTCGCAAATCTATCGGAAGTGACGCCAGATTTCACCCAAAGCGCAATCACATTACATGCCATTCCTTAACGGCCAGTTGTGTGGGTCGGGTGCGCACGCATGCAACTGGTGGTGACGTTGCAGTGCCTGCACAGGGATCAGCCTATAGTGAAGGCAGTGCACAGACATTGCGTTAACCATTTTGACGGTTAATATATTTAGTGTTTGAATGTGTGTTTGAATGCCTTTCGTGTGCTCTGAATGGCTATCGTTTGAGTCTTAGTTTCAAATTGTTTGGTCTCAATGAATGTCACACTTTGTCAGACATTGTCAGCCATAATGTGATGAATGGTTGTCTCAAACCATATGAAAATCAATTTAAAATGTGATTCAAATCAAATCAAAACACATTTGGATTTAAGTTAACTTTGATTTTTATATTAAATCTCATTTTAAGTATTATTTGCATTATTAATCAAAAGTATTTTTTGTGTATTGTTTTAAAAGTACTTAAAAAAACTTAATTTTAAATTTCATTTTAAACTTTACTTCAATTGAATCTCATTTTTAATTATATTTTTGTGTTTTTATTTTAAACTTTTAAATTCATCTCATTTTTTACAAATAATTGTTTTAAACAAATCCTACAATCGATTGATTAGTGTTTTAAAAACGACTAATATTTTAATCATTAATAATAATAATCAAAAAAACAATCAAAATGTCATTAATTAATAATAAATGTTTAGCCCATTATTTGTTGCCTAACTTATGGTCACTTATATTGATATCAATTACTATTATCTCAATTCAAGGTTTGTCTCATTTTTCTTAAGTTTTTCAATGCTTTCAATGTTTTCCCAATTATTGTGTTTATCACAAACAAAATGCTTTTTTTAATTCATTTTTTGCTATTTATTTGTTTTGTATTAAAAAAGATTAAATTTTTATTTTAAATGAATTGACGGAAAATACATTTGTTTTTTTACTCACATTTCATATGAATTATGTGTTGAATACAAAACAGTTTTTTGCTATCAATTGCTTTGACATTGAATTTTGTAATCATTTTTCAACAAAAATGTTTTAATTAAATTAAATTAAAAAATCAATTTATTTTGAGCTAATAATAAGTGATTTTCTGTCCATTCAATACAAATGCAATGAAAAAGTATTGCAATAATAATATTGAATATTAAAGACATTTTTGTGACCCATATATTCATTGAACCCCTATTTTCTCAATACAAACCTTTTGGTCTTAAAGGCATTAAAAAAGTTAAGTTTGAGTCAAATATATGTTTGAATGAATTGAATGCAAACTCTTTCAACAAACCATTAAATGATTGAAAATTAAGAAAAAACTCTTTTTTGATAACAATTCATAATATAAGACATGTTTTTGTTTAGACTTTAACTAAAAAAAAACCTTAAATTACAGTATATTTAAATTTTTTGAATAAATTGTTTAACAAAAAACAATTTTTATTTTTGTGTCACTTTTGCTGACAATTATTATTATTATTTTTTTTCTATTAAATATTCAACCATTGGTTAACTCTTTGAGACAATTATCACATATTGTCCTCAATATTGCACTTGAATTGAGTGTTAAATATGAATCAAAGTTTGTCTTCACTGACAATACAGTTATAATTGATTTTAAACTTTTTGTCGTTTCGTTAATTGCTTTGATTGTGTGAAACGAAAATGGATTGAATATTAACTATAATAACTGTAAACTTATTTGTTTTATGCCTTCATTTCAATGAGAATTCAATTCAAATATAGTCTCAAAATGTAGTTCAAAGTTAGAAAAGTTTTTTAACAAAATTCTAATTAAGAGTCAATTGTTTAATAAAATTTCAATTCAATCATTCATTTTTGAGCTCAAACTTGAATTTAAATCTTATAACTAGTCTTTTAGTTATTTACAGCTCTTTTTCATGTTTTTTATTACTGACTTTTTATACAATAATTCAAAAACATTTCAATCTTTTTAACCCATTTATAAAATAATGATTTTTTCTATCGATTGCTTTGTTTATTATTTTTTTGTTAATTGAAAATTATTTTTCATCTTATTTTTCATCCCTTTTATGATAACCAAAACTAATTAAAACTAATTATTCAAACAAACGATAAGTCACTGAATTTTTGATAATATTTAACAAAATTGTTGATTTGTTAGTGAAATGAACTTCAATTAGCAATTTATGTCACAATTTATTTTTGTTTTAAATGAAAACTTTATTATTATTAAAATATAATTGTTTTCAGTTTTTTGTATATAAAACATAATTAACTAAATCTTGTTTAGAGTTAAGAAATAGTGACTCATTTGTCTCATCCGTTATATCGACCTCTGATTTGACTTTGAATTCAAATTTCAATTGAATTATATTTTTGTAATTTTTTTCTTATTATTAATTCAATCAAATTTTCGATCAATAAATAGATTATACAAATTATGTTTAAGTCAATGAAAAAATGAATTTTTTTTATATCAATATCATTAATGATATTTTCATGACTTCAATGACATTCTGAAAAAATATTTCAAATATGAAAATACTTTATCTAATGATTCAGTCATTCATTTCATTTCGTTTTCAATTATTTTTTATATAAAAAGTCATTTATCTGTAAATGACTTTCACTTAAAAATATTATTTCATTTCATGAAAAAACTATACAATGTTAGCACACATATGAGAGGACTGTCCTATCGATGAATTTATAGATGTGTTGCTGTTTTTGTGTAATTTATTTGATGTCTGTCTGTTTGTAACCAACGATGCGCTCAAAAATATCCGTCACTCGACTCAACCTAACGGGAAGTCTTTTGTTGGTGTCAGCACTTCCTCAGTCAATGTCATGCCTTTCAACCTAACCATTGGTTCGATCCAATGCTATAACCGATTGCTTTGCTTTCATATCTATTTCTAAAAATAAATATATTTTTCGCCAAAATGTTTGCATTCATTTCTGTCTGTTTTTCTTCTTTTTTGGACCCAATTTATAATTGAATTTTTAATTGTAATTAAAACCTATAATTAATTCATGAATTGTGTGCAACAAAAACTTGTTTTACTCTTTTTAGAGATAATTAGAGAAAATTATGGAAAATAACTGATATATAATATAATACAAGTCTTTGTAATATATGTGTAGTCTATGAAAGACATGCAATACTTGTAATGCAATCATATTTTCTGTTTCCTATTTTCGTCAAATTATATAACATTTAACACACAATACGTAGGCTTTTAATAATTATTTGACGTAAATCACAATTAATATTAATATTTATATCTTTTGTTAATCATATAAATTAAGCGTTAATTTGATTTCACTTTTGCCCACATTTTGCAGCATTTCATAGAAATGCGATCACAAACAAAACGCCAAACAATTGCTGTTAATTCATTTGAAGTCAATATGAGATCATATCATATTTGCAACAAAAATACTGTTAAATCACTTTCTCATTCATATGAGTCATCCCTTAATATTTGTTTTAAGTTTCTTTTAACAAATATTTCAATCATTATATCATTTGATATTTATTTTCCGTTCAATTCATGTGAATGTCATTGAAATCTATTAAACGCTTAATTCAATGAGTAATTGAACACAAAGTAGTAGTCTTTCAATGAATGTAATCCTCGAATATCTTTCATAAGAACTTTAATACAGTATAAAACAGGCCTTAAATTTGATGGTTTCGTGATATTGAGAATTATATACCTATTTCGTGAAGTTTTTATATTATAAATGATTTTCTGGAAAAAAACTAATTCATGACATACTTATAATACCGTATATTTTGATTATATTTCAATTCATTCATTTGCATAGAATTGCATTCATTTGAATAGCTATTCATTAAATAATATTTTTATAGTAATTTTGTGGTTTTGTCAACATTTTGACATTTTATCGTTTATTTGATATCGTATTAGTATTTCAAACCGGAAGTGAAACTTAATTTTTGTCAATATATTTGATCAATTGTTGGCAACTAATGATTGAAATAAGTGTACAATTAATTATAACTGTATTATAGTGTAAGAGATGTGACATCAATTAAGATGTAATTTAGTCTTAACTCACAATAAATGCCATTCAAAGCAATTGTTGTCAAATTCTGTCCAAACTTTTGTTTTTTATTCAAACGCTGTTTTTGGATAACAATTAAAACAAAACTTAAACACAATGTCATTAAAATTCATTAATCATTTCCTGCTTTTAGTGCAAAACTTATTGGAGCGAACACTTTACCCATGTTTAGGTGCCATCAGCCCTGGGATCACCCTTTCTTGCAAACAAATAAAACACTAAATCTATTGAGAGTTTTTAATAGGGTTTCAATATTTTTGACTTAAAAAAATTGGTTGAGTTTTTCATTTGAATGGAGACCTAATCGATGACCTACTCATTATATAAGCAAAATGTTTCCATTTTTGTCTCTTTAATTATATCTGAATTCAAATCCATTTTTAATTTTGTCTTTTATTTTAGTTTTAAAAATACATGTATTTTACGAAACGAAATGAAATTATGATTTCGTTTATCATTTCATCTCTCATTTCATGCATTCAATTGTAATGTTTTGCTTACTTTTTTCATTTGTATTGTCTTTTCTCAAAAGAAATTCAATTAATATAATATAATAACAGAAATTATTTAAATTTATTAACAATTTTTAGTTTAAAAGTTATTTATTTTAGTAATAATTTGAGAAAATAGTAGAAATACTTCGAGAGTTGAATGTCTTTTTTGGTCAGTTATTAACACAATTTTTTGTGAAATACGGTTTTAAAGCATTTTCAACTTTTTCTAGTTTTTGATAATATTTTAGACCAGATTTGATACCGAAAGCGATTTTTGGTGTCTTTTGAGACACTTATCTTCAACTAAACGCATGAATCGTTTGAATAAACATTTTATATATGAGTTATAAACTCAATAACTGTTTAACCATTGAATTCATTTTTATTGAATTGCAATCAAAATGTATTTAAAGTCCCAATTGAAAACCTGTTGCAAATGGCTTGTAAATGAAGACACAATGTTTGTGCCAATCAGACAGCGCTGACATTGAAGTCTTTGGTGCAAAATCTAATTAGTATTTGCATTGAATATTATATTTTTATTTTATTGCATATAATATCGACTCAAGTCTTGTAATAAATAAAACTTTTTTGTTATAAAATTAATGATTAAGAAATGGTTTTAATATATTTTCACTAAATTGATCTCATCTTCGGTTTTAGTTTGTATTTCTATGCCTCAAATCTGGTGTTTAACTCACTTTTCAAGTTTGTGTTAAACTTGTCTTAAGTGAACCTAAATTTTTAAAGTTCACAACAAATTATACTTTTTTAGTGCATAAATAATTCCGAATTCATTACTTTTATTATATTTTTAACTTTTTTTAATATTATGCCAACATTTGGACATATATTCAATAGAAAACCTAAATTCTTTGGTCACGAAAGTCCAGATTTGAAAATTTTAACACTTTTTTCCATTTGTTCAAAAAATATTTTTTATTGATATTCACGAAATTTTTATTTTTATATTCAATTGAAAATTTAATAAAAAAAAGTTCAAAAATGAATTCAATTTTAAATATATATGATTTACAGACAGTCTGTATAATACAGTTTGTATTTTCTTGTCATAGATATAGACATAAATCTTATGACAAATAAATGCTTTTACGGTTTAATGGTTTTGTTGATTATGTTTTGGACACACTTTTTGCATATGAATACTAAACACAAAATACAAAACTAAACAATAATATTGTCTCTCATTTCCAGTTCTAATCAATTACTCCAACTTTTGTTATAATGAGATTATTCACAAAATTCTTAAGAAATTAAAGTTTATATTAAAAAGTTTGATTGAATGCAAACCTACACAAGAAGTATATGTTTGTGATTTGATATGAATTATATCTTTGAAAATACTTGTGAATAATTCCTTATATTTTCATTGTTTGTAATAATAATAGTCTTTTCAAACATATTATTTTGAACCAAATTATGAATTATCTTCAAATCTGAATATCATTTGCATTTGTGTCCAACAATTTATTCAGTTATACTTCTGATAAATAATTGATGTTTTTGTCAATAATTACTATTTATTTGATATAAAATTATTAGTAAAAACATTTGATTTACAATTTGTGACAAAATTTCAAAATGTTTGCAAATTTTAATTAAAATGTGTTTTTATATTATTTGAAAGCATGCAATAAATCGTTTGTCTATTGTTTTGATCTTTATTGTCATTATTTGACCCAAAGTTTGATTAATTGTATAGACATTCAAATTAATGACAAAAAAAATTATTTTTCAAATACTTGTTATTCAGTCTTTCCATTGATATGCAATTCCTCCCAAAAAGCAACTTTTGTTGCAAACACTGTCTGTTTAGTGAATTCAATGTCAAATAGTCTTCACTCTAATTATTGTTACCAACTTTTTTCCAAACAATTGCAGACATGAAATCATAGCAAAGAAATTGATTTATTTATGAATTAATGTTAGTTTTATTCCATGATTTTTCGCCTCATTTATTATCATTGATTATCACCCAATCGTTTCAATCATTGTATTGTTATTTTCAAGTCTCTCTCTCTCTCTCTCTCTGTCTGTCTCTCTCTGTCTGTTCTCTCCGCTAATTATCTGTGAAAAAGTTTTTGTTTTTTGTCAAAACAAAACGAATTTATATACTTATCATTGACTTATGTCTGTCCCAATCCATAGCCACTCAACGCATTGAAAGACACCCCGCGGGCCCCTATA
>JAQIXR010001158.1:0-14971 GCA_034700825.1 Quadroppia sp. Gr-Ori-00064
TTACCTAGATATAATTGCACCCCTTATCAGCAACTTAATTACAGTTGCATGCAAACTCAGGTCAATAAATTCGGTAAAAGAAGACTAGACTTTAAGCAAAATTGTCATCAATTTTTGAGCCTTGAGTTCAAAGAAAAATATAAGACTTCAGAAAAAAAGATTACTTTTTCTTCAACACAAATAATAATAATAATAATAATAACGGAAAAACTGTTAACGACTTCCTGTGTTTGTGGCAAAAAATTTTGTATAATTTGACAGAAAAGACATTGTTTTGTATAATATATAATATATCATATATAAGCAGATGGTATGAAGTGATGAGTCTTTCCTTCAATAGTATTCAGTAGTTTTACATTCATTTTGCCATTGATTACATTAAACCATAATATGAATGTGTTTTTTTTTGAAGGACAGTAAGATTTTCGGCGACTCTTTCATAATAAGCGAATTTTTTTGTCATGAGATTTGCCGGTAATTATGGTATTAATGAAATACTAATGACAAGTGTTTGCACACAAAACCATACCTTCTCTTCTCTATGTTATATAAAGGCCTTCCGTTTTAAGATGTTTCGGGTAATAAGAATCTCATTGTATAGCCGATGAGTGTTAATAAGTACGAAAATTATCTTGCTCAATTATCTGCGAGCATGTCGTGAGAGAATGTATTACTGCTCAGTCATATCGTACAGAAGGGAACTGGCGATAAAGTAATCGTTATTAAGAAAAATAATACAAAAAAAGTTAAATTGAATTTATTATTGAAATTGTGTTTAAAAATACGAATTAAACGTCAGCACACGATCGGCACCAGTAGTCTATAGGTATGGGGCGCCTGAAGGGGATGAGTAGCACATACAGAGCCAATTGCTCAACACTGATAACAGGGCCAATCAAAGGGAAAGATATCATCATTGAAATGATTAAAACGTGATCTACTGTTCCAATGGATTTGAATGGATTTCAATGTAAAACACATTAAAATCAATACAACTAATGATAATAACGTTTCTCAAAGGGGACCACAAAAGAGCTGTTGTGATCACGCATTGTTACAATGCAGGGGTTGTATCGAGAAATGAATTATTCTTAAAATTCAAATTCACTGATCATTTTAATAACACGTTTACCACTTCTGGTCTTGTTTTTCATCGCAACCGAATAACAACAACAATAATAATGATAAAACAAATGTATTCTTCGGTCTTATCAGTGAAAAGAAATATATATTTTAAACCCCTTTCCACTCATTTTTGTAATGAGAGAAAAAGATTACAAAAAATGTATATAATTTTTATTCTCCTCTTTGTTGTGATTTTTTCTCTTTTTTTCATTAAACATATTATAATTCTTGTGCTAATTGTTTCTCACAAAGTATTCAGGGTATAGAGAATCGAGAATTTTGTTGCTTTTCATTTGCATGAATTGAAGGCTGAATTCAATTGATTTATAATATTATTATTCAAAACAATTTCTTCATTTAATATAACAAAAAACACATAAAATTAATATAATATAACTCTTTCTTCACAAATGATTTCTTTTTATATAAAATTAATTAAATTTTTTTCATTAATAATCAATTAAATTAAATAACAATTCGATTGTATTTATAATTAATTGTGATTTTGATGCCATAAAACAATATCAAAATATTTCAAATGCATTTCAAACAACTAATGCAAACAAAACTCTTTATAATTCATATAAATATTGAAAAATATTCCCATAATTTTGATATAAAGTTCATGTTTTGACTGAAATTTATTGTGTTTTCAAATAATCTCTTCTAATAATGAGTGAATTAAAGGGATATTTATTATTAAATGTTTGCTAATAATAATAGTTTGCATACAAAATAAATTAATTGATTTTGATTAAAAGTATATATTTATTACTGACTGACTTTGAGGTTATTATTGGCACGACTTTAAGGGGAGAAAAAACAACAACAAAATAGTATCTGAAAATGCTTTTAATTTTCAAAACGACTATCAATTATATGAGAAGCGAATGATTTTATAATACATACAAACTCTTCACTCAAACAACAACCCCTTAATTGACTGCAACTTATATTTAGGAAAAAATTAATTCTTTCGGGAATTAGTTTTGAGTAAAAATATTCGGTTAAATGTTTTGTCATGTAATACAAGAAAGAATATAATCAACGAAAAAGAGCAACAAAAACAGTAAAACGAATTTATTTCAAAAGAAAAAATATTAATAATAACAAAAATTTATTTATACATCACTACCAGCACTGACTGATAGCACAGTTAGTATTATCAATACATTATAAAAAGACATTAAAACCTTTAAGTCTTATCTTCTGAATTTCAAACACTAATCTCAAACTTCAGGGGAAGAGATGATGAAAAAGAAGAGACAAATAATAAATCAATAAAAAAGGGGTTTTAAATGTAATTTTCAAGTTTAGGTTTAGGTCATTGTCTCCAAAAGTGGACAACCATTTCATCAAAATAATAGTCAAATAATTTTTTATAAATGCTATAAAATGTGTACAAAAATTGAAATAACTTTAAAAAACTTTTTTATATATTGTTTTATGGGTCGAATCCCTCGAAGAACAAGTGATTCTCAATTGATTTTACTGCCGCTCCAACTCTTCATACCTGCGCTCAAAATTCATTATAACAGTTAAGAAATCATATAATGTGTAAGAAATCAAAATTATTTCGTTTTGTGTTTTCATTATTATTAATGATTTTTTTGTTAGCCTTCTATTGAAAACAATAAATGCATTTCTTATTATTGTTTGTCTTCTCTCTCACTCTTACTGTTGGGGAGAGGGATATAATGGTTGTGCGACTGACCCAGTTATATACCAAACCCTTTGGAGTATTACCAGAGCCTAAGGTTTTGCAGTTCTTCACATTCATCAGCAAATTATTTATCATTAAAAGTTATCTCAAAAAATAAGATAATATAAGAGAAAACTCAATAACAATAACAATAGGAATATTCACAATATTTATACATATTATTCATATTTTATAAAAGCATTTCATCTGTTGTTTCAAAGGAACGGCTGTTTTCTCTGTTGCTAAAGCCATAGTTAGTATTACATAAATTAATTCATAAAACAATTATTTAATTTTAAATTATAAATCAAATGTTAGAGTAATTCAGATATGATTTTATATACTATTTTACTTAAGGCTAATATTTTTATAATCAAAATATGTTTGAAATCATCTTTTGTATCAAAATCTTCATTCATTGCATTTAATCATTGAAATAATTCTCAATTCTTTGCTTTAATATTGAATTAAACATTATTTTCTATAAAGTAATAATTATTATATTTTATAATGTTTTTTTGTGTTGTGATTATTACTATCAATTGCTTCGAGAATTTTATTACGAAATTGAAAATCAAAACATAATAAACAAATATTATTATTATTTATATTTGTTTTTGTTTGTATAACCAGTTTTGAGAGAATTGAACGAAAATATTACTTTTAATTTTATATTTCAAGTGTTTTCCTATTAAACAATTTTTCAATTATACACAAAATTTTTCGATGATTTCAAATCATTCAACGAATGATTGAAATAATGATAATTTGTATAATATTTTTAACGAGATTTGTATTGATTATCGAAATTTTAATATTAAAATATTCATAAAATTGAAGTTAAATTGCAATCAAATTTTAAACTTTTATTTTTTGTGGATTTTTTCAATTTATAAAATGATAATAATTTTAACAATTCTTGAAATCATTTGAAAAAATCTTAAATAACTTTAGGATAAAATGTTTTTTACAAAAATATCTAAAATGATTGAAATAACAAATAAATAAAAAGTTATGTTTTATTTGTGTTGTATTTCGAGGAGAAAACTAATTGAAAAATAAAAATAAATATTAATAATTATTTGCATTTTAACTGTATTTATATCTGATTTAAAATAAGTTATAAATTATAATTAAAATCTTTTTATTATATTTGTTTTATTGTAGAAAAGTTTCGTTTAAGAAGAAAAGTGTTTTCAAATAAACGATTAATAAATTTGTTTCAATAAATACAATATTTAAAGACTTGTGAAAGAAAACAAAAAAAAAGTTTTACACAGAATATGATTTTGAAAATACAATTAAGACTTTATATTAACTTTAATATAATTTATTTGATTAATAGAAATGAATAAACAATTGATGAATATATTAAACAATATTTACTATCGAGTGAATCGTATTTGTAATACATTTTAAAGCAACAAATTATTCATTTCTTAAGGGGTTATAAATCATTGAAAATGTTTTGCCAAAAATTACAATTGATTTGATTAGTGATTAAAAAAACACTTTTATATTTCTGTTTATAACATGTTTTTAATGTTTATTAAACAAAAATTCAAATATGAATTCAAACACATATTCAATATTGAAACACAATTTGAATTATAGTTTTCATTCATTCATAAAAAAAAACTCAAATTCAAAGTTCAAATAAATTAATGGCAAAACGAAAAAATAATTCTTGATTTGAGGCACAAATAAAATGAAAAAAATTATTGAATTGAATATTTTTTTCAATCATTTTTGTTATATTGACTTTCATTATAAGCATTGATTGAATGGTGACTTGAATTGGATTTGCAATTAATTATATATTTTGATATTAGGGGCGAAAGAGATATCGATAACAAATGTTTTGATTACACATATAATTTGATTTGAATTATCATTAAATCTAATATTGCTTTTCATTCTTCACTACAGCTATACATCGAACTGACCCATGAAGTGAACAAAGGCTGTGAACTTCAATTGATTTCGACGGAAGTGCTTCTCATACATGAAGACCCGAATTGCAAAAGAGATAAAGCGGAAGGTGAGTGCCATAGCGAAAGGGCCAGACGAGACCTGCCAGTGCTGAGCACAGACAGTCCACATGCTGTAGTACTGACTAAACAAATATAAATTGCGTGCAATTGTCTGCTCATTGGATTCAATGATGCAAAACATGGCTAACAATCAATTGTATTGTGATTTTATCATAAGATTGTGAACCCAATGGTCGAGCCCAAGGGTTGCCCTAAAACAGACATTTGAAAAGTTGAAACACTATTCAAATTAGTTGTCTTACAGTTCATTATTCTGTGAGTTGAGGACAACGTCTTTCTTACAGTTTAATGGTTTTCACATCTATTCAATTATAGCAAAGAATTTGATTCAAGAATAAGAAAACATTTGATATTTAATATAGAATTTGTTTATTATAAAATACTATCAAACAAAATGTACAAGAATCTAATTCATTATCTACAGGGGGTGGACAATTGCAAGGGATTTATTTGATAGTTAAACAATAACAATGTAAATGAATTAAAAACGAAAACCTGTTATAAAAAATATAGTTTATTTATAATGAGATTATTATTACTATTATATTATATGGAAAGTTGTGTCCGTTGTTTGAAATGCATTTCTCGTCCCAAAAGTAGTTAATCATTGGATTGAAACCAAAAGTGATTCAACGAGTGATCACATATTGTTATTGTTATTATTGTCTGATATTATAATAATTATTGTTTAGTGAATAGAGTGAACACAAATCAAACCATCCATCACACAGAGAGAGGGATAGAGAGCACGGGCAGATAGAGCGAGGGTAGCAGTAGTTTCTAATAGTGATCGCACAGAATATTCTGACTCTTACTTAACATTGACTTATAAATAGATGTAAAAACATAATCAAAAGACTTCCCTTCAGCTGCCGGTGCGGCCGTTCGTCAAAAATCACATCCCTGTGCCTCTTGGCGGCGGCTGGCGATCCAATGAATAGGAACGCCATACACACGCGACCCAAACACTGGAGTACGTGTGCTGTGTTTCACACAATATGTATATCTTCAGGAAATATAAAAATTCACTTTTTTTATGTTATTTACAAAACAATAGCCATTAGTGACTGCATTACAACAACAACAGCAATCACTATTACCTGTGCTATACCTAACAGTATTGCTTAAGTGGTGGTGAGTCGAGTGGAGAGCGCCGTTAGTCATAACAAATTCAACTGTCACTATACACACAGGGGCTGAATGTAAAAATTAATGATAGAAATAGCGGACAAATAATTGCATCTAAACTACTCACCGCTAACTAATCAAAGGACAGACAGTGTCTAATACTGTGTGCAAAACCTATTCATGCATACTATGTGATGGAAAACATGTGCACTCTCACCCTACCGGTGCTATACCTACGGGTGCACTTTCCCTGAATGCGTCTCTTTCGAGACTATCTCTTCGTTTTCAATAAAAAAATTATTGTTTAAGTTATTTGTGAACTAAATATCAATACTAAGCGAATGAGCGATGAATTCGTAGATCAATAGCAATGACAACTAATAATGATTTTCTGGACTGATATTTAGGTTCACTTCTGAATGAGTTGTTGAACACCTCATCGCTCGACACCCTATCCCATAATCACATACATCAGGCCAGTGGCACAAAGACCAGCGACCACGAAAAGCAACACTCCTCTACAGTTAATTATCCCTCGTCATCATCAGATGATCTACACAGATGTTCCCTCTGTGACCACCAGTTCCCGGATCAGTTGAGGTAAGAATTTGATTTTGAATAAGATTTTGAAATAAGTTTTTTTGAGTAATTTTTTACTAAATTAATTGATTTCGTAATTAAATTGCAATATAATTGAAGTATAAATTTCTGAGTGTTGTTGAAAACTGCCGGCGCTTTACTGTAAAGCCTATGTCCAATGCTGAAGGGCATAGACAGTAATACCTCTTCACTCATAGCATTAAAGGTATTTCAAATGAAATGAATTACTTTTTGTATAACAAAAATACATAACTTTATCACTGAGTTTGAAATGAGTTTTGCTTTTGATTTAAATGTTTTTGAAACTAACAAAACGAAAGCAATTGTTAGGAACCATAAGAATTGAGATGTGATTTAAATGATAATATTATTACAAAAAATACATTAGTTTTGAGTTTGTTATTGTTTTCGTTTTTCCGGACAATATTTTTGTTCATTCATTGACAAAACAATATTAATATTAGTGACAGAAAAGGATGACTCGAATCCGTGAGAAAATCCCGTATTAGTACCTGAGCTTCAAATCCGTTACCTTTTTTTCTGCCAGTGCTTGTGTCGGAAGTTTTACCTATTTTTTTCAAAGAGTATTCTCTCGAGAGGTCCGGCAGAAGAGTAGCCTTTTTATGTATAGGGTTTGGGAGGAGTAGTCAGTCATACATATTATAGCAATTGTTCAACAAAAAAGTAAATCAATGTCTAAAACAACGCCAAAATAGACTTTCCTATCGAATGAACAATAATTTTGTGAAAATATTTTGTGAGAGGAAAGACATATCAGCTCTAAATTACAGTAAGTCTTGAATTAATTTTTAGTTTTGAATTCATATAAAGAATATTTTTTGACAATCTTTGCTCTCATCTGACAATAGTTTAGTCGAAAATATATTATTATATGTAATATAATTGAGACAAAAATTTGTTCAAAATTTTTATGAATGACTCAAATCTTTTTCTTGTTTTCCAAATCTTTTCCTCTCTTTTCCCAAAAGTCTTATACGGAAGGAAAAGCTCAAGGATATGGAGTGTCACCACCCGGTTATAGCCAGTCCTATGTCCATAGTGTCAGCGCTTGTGTGACAATCCATATCATAGTTATTGCAAAACACTTTACAACAGATAGTCATAACAGAGACAATTATTATAATAAACTGGAAAATAATTTTAAGCAGAAATTCATATAAAATTTGAAGTTTTCACAAAAAAATCTTTTTCTTAAACATTGAAAAATCAAAATTTTTGAATGAAATGCAAATATTTTTGAACTCAATTTTTCATTCATGTCTTGAAAATTATATTTTTTAAACATATTTTCTTATTATTGCTTTTAAGGGAATATTTCATATTTTTTGCATTTTTTTAATAATTGAAAATTTGTTTTCAATAAGATTTTAAATTCAATTTAATTTATTAAACACAGAAAAAACAAATCAATTATTAGTGGAAAAAAATTAAACGATATCTAAATATTGATAAAAACAAAGTATTTTTCATTGAAAATATGTTTTATATGCAAATAGTTTTTATTTTTTTGTTTCTCAAAATAACATTAAAATTAAATCTGGTTTTGAATCTAAAGAGAAGAAAAAGTTTAATGAAAAATATGTGTATTTTTTTTGTTTGCTTTTAAGATAAACTGAATTTATATTTCATTTAAAGAAATTGTTTATCAGTTTTTGAAACAAAGAATTCAAACACCATTTAAATGCTCTAAATATAGAGTTTCAATATATCTATGAATCAGATCTCATGTAATGATAATTAACTTTGATATTCAATGTGTTCAAAGAATCTTAAAATTTAGTTATCAATGAAGAAAATATTCTTTCATTTCTTTCGTTAACATAACATCTAATCAAAAGTAAAACTAAAATCTTAAAAACACAATATTTTTACACATATTATAGCTATAAATATTTGCATTCATATCATTGCCATCAATCAAACCATCGCTAAAAATATGTACTTTTTATTGAGTATAGATTTGAATACAAATAAAGATAATATCGAATATAAACCTAATTTAGACCAAAGAAAACCCTTTTAAATATAGGTATATCTTATGGGACAATATTTTCGATGCGATTACTACTAATTATAATAGTTTTTACGACAAATGCTGTTGTTTTTGGCAGAGGAAATGGTGTTTCTTTTGGTGTCCTTTAGTTTCCTTGAGAGGAATGTCTTACTCTTAAAAACATCTCATTTTTTTTCAAAACACACCAAAACAGCACTGGTTTTAAAAAAAGTAATTTTCATTTTTTTTCTACAAAAATACTTAAAGTGGTGTTTGTTTGAACGGCGCTCCGGTATTCCGGTATCCCTAAGTCACCAGAGCTCTGGCACTGTTATGCCTGAGCCATCAATGACAGGATGTCATCTTAAGCAGACCTTGTCATCAATGTATTTCTCTTTATGCCCCTATCAGTCATAACTATTAGCAGTGATTTCTCAATAATTTAATTATCGTTCACTTAATGACCGAATCGTTTACACAACAAAACAAAAAAAACAAAATTTTTTAAAAACTATTTCATGACTTAATTGACATAAATATTGCTTTTAATTTGAAAACCAAAGCACAAAAGATTTTAAGGAATCGGCGGATAATTAGCGTATAATTGATTTTTTTTATAAAAACTTTGTCTAATTTTTTGTTGCCATAAATGAGAAATCATTTTCAATATTGAAAAACATTATCAAAAAGTGATTTTTTCCAATAATTATTGAAAATTTGATTTCTTAATGAATTAGTTTTCAAGGCATTGGTGAAAAAATGAGGGGCGAAAAGTTCAACGAAAATTTTTGTTTTTATTTGGTTTTGCCCCTTATTTTTAAGTTGGAAAAAGGGATAATTTGTTTAATATGAAAAGGTGGGAAAAAGTAATCATTTTTTGCTTCCAATATATTCTTCATTCACAGACTAATAGTTATAATACTTTTTGACCCAAAATATGGTTTTTCAATAGAAAGTGAACTAAAAGTTTTCACTTAATTATATTCACAATTGAGTTGACATTATTTTTATGCTCTCTTAAGACGCGAATTACGCAAACATTTCTCATTTATTTGTCATTTAATTTCTTATAATTGAAATGATTTTATGATTTATGAAAACAATTTGTTAGTGAATTGTAGTCCAAATCACAATAAAATCACAAATTGATTGCATTTTCAAAATTCAATTGAATTGCTTTTTGTGTGAAATTATTATTAAATGATATCTTCGATGTGTTTAATGTTTATCGTGTTTTGAACATTAAATTCATTAAAAGTTATTTAATATGTCTTTGAAATCATTTATGGATATTTTGACCGATTTTTATTTCAAAACACATTTCATTAATATATTAAATGTTTTGCGTTTTTAGTGAAGAAAAATGAGTTAAATTTTGGTATAATTTGAGAGAAAATTTTCTATAAAAATGAGAGAAAGTTTTGGTGTGAATAAAAATGTTTTTTATATTTGTTTTCTTCACTTATAATTAGCGATGCATTTATCCTAATATCTAATACCCAGAACTAATCGGTTCAGTTGATGGAGAGCAGTGCACATGAGGTGAACTACTGGTGCTCTCAAAATATATGACAAATTAATTTTCATACAAATTATATATTTTAAAAAATACAACAAATAATAAATAATTTTTGTTTTGTTTAATGTTATGAAAAATGCAATTAAACGCTACGAAAACAGAAAAGAAATTGTGATTAATTATGAACAGCACAGGTAGTAAGCGCACAGTTAGCTCATAAACTGTACTCTCTATCCAAATGGTTATCTGATTTACAAATAATTAATTGTGTTTTTTTAAAACATAAAATTTTGTCTAAAAATTATAACTTATTGTCGAAAAAAATAAATAAATAAAAGTCTTTTCATTTAAAACACGACATAAGAGGTAAGGGAAATGAGGTCCACATCTATGGGCGCTCATATGCACAGCGCTGGTATGGTCTTTGCGGTCCAGTGAGTTAGATAGCAAATACTTATCCATATAAACAATATATAACTGCAACTCATGAGTACACCCGAGAGTCACAGTACCATTCACTGGATGGTTATCATCCATCTATACCTACCTGTGCCCCAATGTATTCCAATGGCATTGAAGAACACTGTAACAAGAGCACAGGGCTGGCTGTCATTCAAGTGTCGTTAGCGTCGCGACCTATTTCTCGTCTCTCCTCTTGTGTGTGCGGGGGTGGACAGAGCACCCCCTTATTTAAGGGTTATGAATGAATAGTAAAACTAAAGTAAAAGGAATAACAGTTTTTATGTTTTATGTTTTTATGTCTAATATGAAAATTAGAATCACCTGCTTTTACCCCCCTTTCAGAAACTTTTGAACATTTAGCCCCTGAGAGACCCATAGGCTCCACTCCGAAGTTGGTGCCAAAAACTACACTTCTTTTGCCTATCAATCACTGACTCTATTATTATTGTTGTATTTGATACACAATTATCTCATTTATGCTTTAATTAACATTTGTCTCAAAACAACAAAACATTAGATTAGAGTCAAAAACAAAAGAGTTATTAAAATTAAATTTGATTTTATTCTAATGAGAAGAATATTAATTACACTATAATTGAAAAAAATAGGAATTATTTCAAATCTCCAGTGTTTGTGTGCATGTTATGCTACCTGTGCTGCTCAGCTGTGTAGCCACCCGTGCATAACAATAGCACTTTTTAGACCCAAATAACAGTATTTTTTGTTTTGTTTTAATAGCAAAAAAGAGATTACTTTTTATTTATCATTATTTATACCATATATTCAAAGATCACAACCAATACTGACGTTAAAAAAGCGTAACTGAAGTGAGGAAAGTGTTACACGATTTCTATATTACTAGACCGGAGATAATTGTCTTCCCTTTCCAGAGGCTGCTATGCTAACGGTGCTCTGTATGTATGGACGAAGGAAATGATAGAAAAAGTGAATGAGTGATAGAGAAGTCATTTTTACTATACAAAAGAGTCGAATGGAAATTCCTAATGAATAATAAGACAGCAATTTGTTTGTCACCAACACTATGACATATCCCAGTGCTGTAGTTGAGGGCGAGTGTGATATACCGTACCTGTTATTAGCGTATGTTTGGTTTAGAGGGCAGTAATCAAAAGTGAAAATGCAATGTCTGTTACGATTTGGATATGAAATCGTTTTGAACATAAAAATTATATACCATTTGATAATTACAATCATTTTGGGCTCACTTTCACTCTTACACAAAAAGCATAGCAATTATTATCACTCCTGTATTGAACCAAATATTTTTCAATTATCAGTGTCTTTAATATCATATAATAAGGTTCCCCTTTTTTTTGTCGCTCCAGTAATTGACAAAAAAATATTGTATACATTATATGACAAACAATCTATTCCTTGTCATTCAATCCTCACTCGCAGTCACACTAAATATCTTTATATTGTATTTAATTGACATTAAATATTAGTTATAATTCTCTCATAAGTGTTGGACTCGATTTGTGTGAACTTTAAAGACAGTGAAATCAATTGAAAGCAAGAATGAGTGACAAAATAATCAACAAAAAAAAAGATAAATAAATAAAAAACAAATACTAATCGACTGTTTTGTCGATCAAATGATTTGTCTTTTGAAGTCACGGCCAATACGTCCGCGAATACAATAGTGTTTTGCTTTGAAAATCAATTCACTCATTATTTAGTGGAAAAACTTTTAACTTTCATTACATGTAAACAGTTTTTCTCTGAAACACTTTATTCATAAAACATGTAATTATTGATATAAATGTAAATACATTTGAAATACTTATTATTGGGTTATAGAGAGTGCTATTGAAAGGTTAATAACATTTTTTACAATTAAAATATCAAATGTTTTGTCGACTTATTATCAAATGATTGCATATTTTCAGACACTTTTCAATGAAATATTCGATAAAAATGAAGTCAAATAATAATTAGTCAATTAATCAGTTATTATAACAAAAACATAAATTTGTTCACAATTTTCCTCAATCTTCAAATCAAACAATAATTATATATAAATATTAAATGACTTTTTGCACAATATTTTGATTAAAACATTTTTGATTTTTTGTTGCAATTATTTATTTGAAGATTAATTAAAAGATTGCATAAAAACTACTGAATTCTGTTATAACAGATATTCATAAACAACTGAAACACTTTATCATCTCTTTTTTGAATACGATTTTGTTTTAATTGAGTTATGGATTGAGTTTTGAGTTATCTTTTGATCGAAAATCACAAAAAACAATAATAAATATACAAAAGTCTTATGTAAATGTGTTTATATTTTTGTTGTCTTTCATATCATCTGAATATAAATAATTGAAATATTTTGTTTGATGTTTGAGTTAGCCTTCAATCAGGTGTCGGACAGTATTATCAGCGATAATATAATAGATATTTTCTTATGCAAATCATAACACATTTATCAGACTTTTAGTTAATCCTTATATTAATAGAGATGTTCTTTTGCTTTTCAATGAGTGTCTAAACCAAGGATAGTTTTCAGGGGAAAATGTAGAGCAATAGTACTAAAGGGGAAAGAATGCCAAATATTTGGGGAGAAAAGAATCTAATCTTTTATATAAATTTATTTTTAAGACTCTCTTTGAATGCAATTCTGTGTTAAATAATAATTTTTTTATTTAACAAAACTATTTATTGCGTGATTATTCCCACCCAAAACGCACAGGTATTTCAACAGAGCACAGGTATTCCTATGAGAATGTGATCATTCATTCACTTTGATTTTTATTGTAATTTTTTAAAAACATTTATTTTATGTGTTATTTGTTTTGTTAGTCAAAAGAAGTTTGAAATTATGAATACAACCAACAGATGTGATGATGAGATAAGTCGGTGCTTTCAATACACTTTTATCATTCATCGAGTCAGTAGGCACTGTATGCTACCTGTGCTTCAACGGCAGTATGAATACAATAATTATAAATGAGATGAAAAAGAGTAGGAAAAACACATTCATTACTACCTCTGAAAATCTCTCTTTTGTTTTCTATATCTCATGTATTGCTTAATATCAGGTCTTTATATACCAGTCCTTAATATCCAGGTCTTTATACACTAGTCCTTAATATCCATTGAATTTCATATTAATTATGAAAAAATATAATAATCTGAATCTCAGTCGCAATCAATGCCTCGATTTTTGATTAAAAATATTTATTTATGAATTAATTATATTTTCTCTGATATTGTATATTAAAATCTCTGCTATCAATCAAGTCCTCATTTTTACCCCTTTTTACTAATGAAAACTTTTTTTTAAGAAAATATATTTACAATCGCTTTGAACAGAGATTTTTTGCTACATTTAGTAATAGCCTAAAGATATGTATAATAATTGTGCTATAAATAGAATATTATTACAAAATAAAGAATATTTTTGACACTTTTCTACCCTTAAAATGTATTTTTATATATTGAAAATATATAATTTTGTTACCCTTTAATACATTGAGTTTTGAATAGAGTTTTCTTTGTTCGCATGTAATAACCCTTCATATTATATGCGGATTATTTAAAATGTGATTTAATTTAATTTATGTTAATATCTGTGAATCAAAACCTTTAATCTTATGATTAAAAGCACTTAATGTCTGGTAATGAGAAAGACATACATTAAAAGACATTTACAGTTATTATGGCATGAAATATACGTTATTAAATCTGGTAATAGTGTTGAGTGAGAATAAAAGGCCAGAGATTTCATTGAAAATAATAATTAATGTATTGTACAAAATGTGAAGAATAAATATTGAGAATCAAATGAAATATTGTTACGAAAATAACAACAAAATTGTTTTTAATATTTCATAAGAATAATGAAAAATAAGTCATTCATACGAAATGACTCCAAAAATATCTCATTTATTATTAAATTTTAAATTTCAAATAACTGTTGAATATTCATATAATGCGGTTTTGAATGAAACTTAATTTTTTGTTATTATATGCATCGAAATGAGTATAAACTTTTCAAATGAATAACTTTTCCCATTCAAACCCATGTCTTTCAACGTTTCAATACATTGATGTAAAAATGCTTTTAATTTTCGATTCACAAAACCATGAATTGAGTGAATCTAAGCGTAAAAACTAAAAGAAAATTATTATTAATTATTGTTTTTATCGCTCTTTCTCTTCAATATTCAATTCAATACTCGAAATATACAGTAGTTTTCACCAGATTTTTGTGAAGATAGCTATCAATGAAAATGTTTAATAGGGTTTGAAAAATAGAAAAAAAACTTGTTTTTACAGTTTGAGAGAGAGAGAGAGAGAGAGAGAGAGAGAGAGGAGAGAGAGAGGAGAGAGGAGAG
>JAQIXR010001159.1:0-14944 GCA_034700825.1 Quadroppia sp. Gr-Ori-00064
CTCTTTTGATAGCTTTAGTCACAAAACAATTAGTTATGAATAAAATTAGTTTTCATTCACTCTTTGATCGCATTTTAAGCTATTTTTCGCTTTAAATACAAAGTAAGTATAAAACGAATTGAGAATAAATATGAAAACAAATTATGATTTAAACCTATTTTTTGTAAATTGTTGTTCAATAAAATCATTTTTTACCTCAAAAAAAGTCTTAAATTTCTCAACAGTTCTGAAACTCTACTTAAATCTCATTCATGTTATAAATTGTTTCGAAAGTGTCTCAAAATATTATTACAGTTTGGAATCACTTAATGATTGCAGTCATCCATGTATTCCTATATACAATTCAACACTAATTACTGATAGCCTTATATTATAATAAGATTGCAGTCATTATTGCTTTGATTATATCCTCGACAACCGAATCGGTGGTCCGATTGTAGAATTTGATGTCAGCCCTATCACTACCTGTGCTATCATTGTTTGCATTCAAAGCTTCCCTTACATTATTAAAGCCATAAATTAATATTGTTTTCTTTATTTGATTTTTATATTTAATGGAAAAAATTGTTTTCGTATTTCATATCAGTTGTGATATAATAAAAGTTAACATTTTCTGACTTTTTTCTGACTCACGGCTGATATGAACGCAATCAATGCATTGCTATTAATATTCGTATTCATTCCTATTGATTACACAGTTATCAAACCTATTCATTACATCCCTTTGAGATTAGATAAACTCCCTGTGCTCTCACAACGTCCTCAATATAACTCAATTGAAACATAATCAAAACGTTTTTGTTCTTCATTTATATCAATGGTCCAAATATTCTACTGAACTGTCGAACTGATAGCACACAAGTTGTTGGTATTGGAACAGATGTGACGATAAGAATCAGAAGGAATAAAATGTTTGAAATTGGGTTAAAAGTCAGAAAAACTCATGAGTGCACCAGTAGTGGACAACGGGTGGGAAATGGACTTTCGGTCAATAGTATAGTCAGTAGATAAGAATAAGGCTCTGAAAATGTATGGGTTCTTAACATAGCTCTCATAGCGTATGGGTTGTTATCATAGCTCTGAGACTGTTATCTAAAGTTGTAAATTGATGTTCAGATCAGTCGTGATATAACTGTTATCTCGATTTCGAGCCATTGATTGAAATTGATCTAACCTTGGTCATCACTTCCAAGTTGGAAGTTCCATCAAAGTTCACACGTATTTATTGTCATTTAAAATAACAGTTTTTACAACTTTTGTACAGCAATCCATTGACTGCTTTTAACTGTCTATTGCTATGAAATGAGTCAACGAAACACTGTATTTGTTTGTCTCAAACCATATTCACGTCATTTGTGTACAAATGATGTCTTTTGTATTGCCATTCATTGTGAAAGAAGTTGTGATGCAATGAGTCCTCAAAACGCTATATATTTGTTGTCGTTTTGCTCTCGTTTTGCATTTAATCTCACTTTTGTATAACGTTTGACTCGATCCACAACTACGACAAACAAAGACATAGCGAACACAACCACTATTTGCACATTTGATGCCAAAAATGTCTGACTGTGAGTATGATCTCGACTATGAAGAAGACACTGAAGAAGACACCGAAGACCTGCGACCAGAATATGAGGCGTCAATTGACGACATGATCGGTGAAGACATGACCACCGAAGGGAATGTCCGCAGACAATACGCTGTGCTAAATGTGGAACAGATCGTTGATCTGATGAACAACTCGATCCAAGAAGTGATGGCAGTCATCCATTTGCCTAATAACATGATTCGCATTCTTTTGAATCACTTCAAATGGGATAAAACAAAACTCTTTGAGCAATACTTTGACTCTAATAGAGACCAACTCTTCACTGACGCCCATATTGTTGATCCCAATCGTCCAAAGTCTTCGTCGGATCGCACAAAGAAGTTCGACTATTGTCTCATCTGCTATAACGATGTCCTAAAGGCGGACATGACTTCCATCTCTTGTGGTCACGAGTTCTGTATTCGTGAGTATTTTTGTTGACGTAAACATTGTCTAAAAATATCTTTGTATTGATTGATGGTTTGAATCCATTGACAGATTGTTGGCGACAATACCTGACGAACAAAATCATGAGCGAAGGCGTCTGTAATGCCATCAGTTGTGCTGAAAGTGGCTGTGATGTCATCGTCGACGACAACACCATTAATTATCTCATAAATGACACGAAGGTTATCGAGAAGTATCGATATCTCACCACAAATAGCTTCGTGGCCTCCAATCGGTTCCTCAAATGGTGTCCTTCCCCTAACTGTATGAATGCAGTGAAAGTGGAGAATTACATCGAATTCATTCCCATTGAGTGCTTGTGTGGATCTGTCTTCTGTTTCGTGTGCGGCGACAAATGGCACGAACCGACCCGTTGTTACGTTCTCAAGAGTTGGCAGAAGAAGTGTTTGGGAGAGTCGGGCGAAAAGATTGACTGCGAGACCGCCAATTGGATCCTTTCCTACACTAAGGTTTGTATTGAATTGGTTTCTATGCAATCCATTCGCTAACGGAATGGTATGTTCAGGAGTGTCCCAAATGCAAGGCCCCCATCGAGAAGAATGGTGGTTGCAATCACATGAGCTGTCGTAACCAACAGTGCAAATATGAGTTCTGTTGGCTCTGTATGTCTGACTGGTCTAAACATGGCTACCAAACGGCTTGCAATCGCTTCGAGGAAAGTCAGACCACTCTCACAGCCAGGGCTCGACTCGAGCGATACATCCATTACTGGACCCGTTATCACAATCATCAGCAAAGTCTAAACATTCAAAAGCGCTTGTCTTCTGACATCAACACCAAAATGGATGAGTTGCAGCTCCGAAACATGACTTGGGTTGAAGTCCAGTTCCTCAAGAGCGCATTCACCATACTGTGCAACTGTAGGCAAACCCTTATGAATACCTATCCGTTCGCATACTATCTCCAGAAGAGCAATCAGTCGCTCATCTTCGAGGACAACCAGTCCAACCTTGAGGTGACGGTCGAGAAGTTGTCTGAACTCATGGAAAACGATTTGACGGAAATCAAAGACATTAATGACCTCAAGGCTCAGGTCATCAACATTTCGCGCTATTGCGAGGACAGGCGGAAAGTGTTGGTCGATCACGTGCTCGAAGGCTATGACACAGACTTCTGGGAGTTCGAGCACTTGGACTAATTGTCCGATCATTGCTTCAAAGTATTTATTGATCACATGATAAAAATCATCGAATTGTATGAAAATTCATAAAAAAATTTATTTTGAAATCTCAAACAATTAACGAATAATAGCTTTAATGAAAACATTTTATACATTGAATGAATGGATGAATAAATTAATCAATTATTACAATAAGTAGTCTTTGCGTGAATTAAGTCTTTGTCTCATTTCTATCAAATCAATGGTTCGACAAATCGTTGGCCGAAATAGAGCTCTGAGTGACAGACAGTTCCGATGACTCGACTTTCTTCATGTCTTCGTTGAAGCTATTGATCCAGTCTTTGAGTTCAGGCTTTAAATGGAAAGTAAATATTAGTTATATTTGGGATCAATTGAAATGACAGACGTTTTTGACGATCGCTTTGTCCCATAAACTGGTGATCCGTTTGTGTGATTTCTTGCGATTTGTGTCACGTCTTCGCAGACGAGTCTTCGATGGCTTTGGCGTTGACCTCAATATCGGCGAGAATTCAAAGGACTTTTTGGCGGAGAAATACTTTCGACTGTTTTTGGTGGTATTGAAACTCATGTCTGACTCCAAGTCGTAAACGCTTTCGAAACTGATGTCACATTTGGTTGTCTTCCGAATCGGTGACACATCCGACACATCCAACACCTTCTCAATCGTTGTCTTCATTTGACCACAACTCGAGTCCATTTGGTCATAGCTATCGTTGTTGTGGTTCTCGTCGATAGAGTCGAACCACTCGTCGAGTGTGTCGTTCTGATCACCGAACAACTGATCCATAATTAGAGACAATAGCCAAAAGAGAGATCAATTAAATGCAATGCAATCACAACACAAATATCCTCTCATTTGCGCCAAACGTTCAGCCAATGGTCTCAAGACTTGTGCGACTATTTATACCAAATCTGTTGTAGACTTCAATTCAATGCAGTCTTCACTCAATGTCTACAACGGTTTCAATGCTTTTGTACTGACAGTCGAAAGCAGAAGACTTTCACAGAGTCTATGAAATCAATGCAAAACCACTTCAGCTATACTTTCAAAACGTATTACGTATTTATTTCAACACTGATAGCACTCACACACAAACAACGTTACGCATCAACGGTTGGGTGCGGTTATGACTGCAATGACTGTCCAATGATTTTGACTTCAATTCATAAATTATTTAATTATTTTATCATAAAATGACAGCAAATGTAAAGATGTTTTTCAATAATAATTAATATGAGTTTAATTCAAAATAATTGAAATTTTGCCAAAAGTTAGATTTGTTTTGCATTTGAAAAATCTATTAAACATTACGTCATTTTTTGGCATTTATTTCAATGCAAACAAAGCGTTGAAATGACTGCAAATGTGCCTCAAATGGGTCTATAGTGAGTGGTCGTAATTGATGTACAGGTGACGAAAGGGGGCAAAAGGGGCAGAGTTTGAACAGCGAGTGACTGTTGTTTACATGAAATCATCTGATCTTTTAGTGACGACAACAACAATGAATTGAAATAAAAGCCTTGAATTGAGTCAAAGTTGAGTCAAATCGTATGAATCGCACAAAACATTCAACAAATCATTATAAATATTATTATTAATTATTACTAATCATTATTACGTCTATTATTACAGTATTTTTTATTATAAATAATTATTTCAAACACAAATCAATTGAAGTGAAAGTGTTATTATAATTGTTTTGCAGACAAAGTGTTTTGTATTACTCATTGGTTTCATTGTTTTGATGCAAAACAAGAGCGAAACGAAAGCAAAACAAAACACATTTAAGGTTAACGACAAAAGGGGTCACAAAGGGGTGGAAAGGCGTCGAAATCGTAACATTAGTTCAAAAACAGTTTCACGTATTAGACCAACAAAACACTTGTGTGGGGAACGGCTGGTCTGCAAAGGTATGTGCAATTGTAACCATTGCTTCATTCACTTCATTATTGGCTTCAAATATGTTTTACTTTAGTTTTAATTACATTTTATCCCAACTTTTCCCACATTTATACTCAAGTCGTTCGTATTGTTCAACAAATGTCTTAATTGTATATCATTTGCATCTCATTCCTGTCTTTCCATTGTCTCTGCCATCGATTAGGTGTCGAACCTGAGGCCCAATACGTATGTCGTGACTGCAATTCATACCAGTGCTCACTCTGTGAAGAACTTCTCCACCAAAGCAGTGGACTCGAGCTTCACGACAGACAACGACTGGCCGTCACTGAAGAGCATCTCATATGCGATAACAGTTGCCAAACGAAGAACTTATCGGACATTCATTGCACTGATTGCGACAAAAACTATTGCTTTGATTGCGACCAAACCATACATTCTGTGGCCAACAAACGAAGACACAGAAAGAAAGCCATCGATCAAATCGAGACAAAGACCAAAGAAGAAGAGGAAGAGTTCTATTCGTGTCAATACGAATCCAATCAGAAGACAGAGTCGAAGGCAACGGAAGGTTTAGTTAACATCGATTTGGACTCTGGCAGTGATGACAACCAATCACTGATCAGATCTGAATACAATGAAACCCATGTCAAGAATGAGGTGAAAAAGAGAGCCAAGACTTGTCTGCCAGACGTCGCACAGCTTTCCATCGATTATCCACTCAATGGTCCGACAGTGAGTGCGATGACGGGAACGGGTGTTGTGGTCATGCACTCCAACACTGATGTTGACGAGAGCCAAAGCATTCTATTGGTCGATGAGAATGAGGTCTTGAAAGTCAACTCAAGTGAAGAGTTTGCGGCCAAAATCGGTTGTTCTCCGAACGCACTCATTAAAGTGGTGTCCATTTTTGGGAATACAGGCGAAGGAAAGTCTCATACATTGAACTATACCTTCTTTGATGGCAAAGAGCTTTTCAAGACATCTGCCGCTCAGAACTCGTGCACAATTGGCATCTGGTGTGCATACGATCCAAAGGCAAAGGTCATAACCATTGACACCGAAGGACTGCTTGGGATATCGGAGAACAATAACCGAAGAACTCGTCTTCTACTCAAAGTGTTGGCCATATCTGACATAATAATATACAGAACTCGTGCCGAACGCCTTCACGAGGACTTGTTCACATTCCTGGGCGACGCCTCCCGAGCATATGTCCGCCATTTTTCCAAAGAGCTAAAAGCCGCGACTCAGAGGTGCAAATTGTCGTGTCCTCTGTCGGATCTGGTATGGGATATGGGTTTGACTCATGAGTTCTCATAACAATTGTCTTCATAGGGACCAACGGTTATCATATTTCATGAAACACTGCACACAGAAGTCTTGTGCACCGGTAGGTCTTTGCCTCGTCGTCGACATTGCAGTCGTTTTTGATAATCTGATTCTTCTATAGATAATGATCTCACGCCTGAAGACTACATAAGACAACGCTTCCAACGATCAGATTTTTCAACCGAAGCCTTCAGTGCTTTTGAATACGTCGGGACCCAAACCATTACTCCGCCCACGAATTTCGACTCATTGCAGGAAACGGTGAAAAAGCATTTGAATAACTCCACCGTCAGGTCCAGTCGACCCACAGGTGTTGTCTTCACAGCCCTAAAGGTATTGAAATCGATTTGAAAATAATTTCTTCAATGAATTAACTATTATTTAATTGTCTAAAGCTTTTGAACGAAAAGTTTTGCGGAGATATAAATAAAACAGTTTTGAAGACATTTCCCGACGAGTACTTCACGTGTTCGTCACACTGTCTGTCCTGCGGGTCAGTTACCATGTGATGTCATACTGAGTGAATGCTTTAAAACATGTCATTTTCCATACAGTTCTCGCTGTTGTAATTCAATGAACCACTGGCGCGATGGACAGTCGCATTCAGCTCTGAGCAAATGCAAATTCCAGCATCAGTTCAATAATCAGATCTTCATATGTCGGGCCTGTAATGACAGGGGTGAGATCAACCATGTTATACCAAAGACAGGCGCTTCCGATGAGTCCACTTGGGTTGGAATCGCAAAGTATGCCTGGAGTGGATATATCCTTGAGTGCAAGTTCTGTGGAATCATATACCGGAGCCGTCAGTATTGGTATGGCAATAAAGACCCGACCGAACAGAGTGTGGTTCGCACCGAAATACAACACGTCTGGCCTGACGTTAGTGTCAATCAAATGTCTTTTGTTTTACTCTATTTCTAATCAATTGTTTGTAACGTCTTTTAGGAACCGATTCCATCCCAGGGCTCACAAAATGTGGGTCAAAAGGCTATCGATACTTTCGGATACCTGACCACAAATGTCTCACAAATGACTGCCAGACCCTCACGAATGGTCGCCGATTGGGTTACCGATAAGATCGCACCCTCTTATTGGGTGCCAAATAATCGAATACAGGTTTAGTACTTAATTATTGGGTGTTATTCACTAACGAAAGGCCTGTCTGTTTTGTATAGCACTGCGGCGTTTGTGAGAAAGAGTTCGAACCCTTGGATCAAAAACATCACTGGTATGAGTGCTATAAATGTTTACGTTGTATTAATTGTCTCCTTATCAGCCGTTCCTGTGGGGGAGGCTTTTGTGAAGACTGCTCTTCCAAATGTCGTCCAGTGCCAGAGAGGGGTTGGGGCGACCAACCCGTCCGCGTTTGTGATCATTGCTTTGAAAAAGGTTTGAGTTTTATATTTGAAATAAAAATCAAATATTATTTTCAAATCAGGCGAACGATCGTCAGAAACGCCTAACCCAGAGGTGACGGCGCGCATAATGGGAGAGTTGGTTCAGACTACTCTCGGGACAGTTGTTTCAGCAATGGATTATCCGCTCGGTATGTATTTGACAGTCTATGACTAAAGCGGACATATCTGTGCTTTCGTATCGTTTCGTAAAACCCATCAAATAATGCATTGTTTCTATGAATCCATTTTTCAAAAAAAAGTTGATTTCATTTATTCCGAATTCATTAGAATTTTTGAATTTTTATAAAGAATGGATTAAAGACTCGGCTCGACCTGAATACTGGGTGCCCGACAAAGACATCACGAATTGCATTGTTTGCAAACAGGAGTTCAACGAAAAGCTAGCAATACATCACTGCAGAGGTTGTGGACAGGGAGTGTGCGACGGCTGTTCGCTAACACGAATGGCTATCCTCTCCCGGGGCTGGGATCAGGCGGTCAGGACTTGCAATGACTGCGAAAAGAAACTGTCGATTCATTGACACAATTATTATATTATTTAATGTTTTAATAATTAATACAAAATATTATTATTTCCGCTTCAGTAGAGGTGACCTCAACTGACCGGACGGTCAGGCAATAATTGGCGTTCACTTATTGATAACGAGACGACTGACCGATCGGTTGCTTAGTATGAGTTCCAAAACATTTGCACATAATTTACATTACATTTAATCCATATATAACTAATCCATACATTGATTGGCATTAAATATAAGTTAAAAAATCGAAAAATAATGTAAAAAGTCATTGAAATGTATATTATATTCAATTATGTTATCGTTATTTGTATCCAATTTTCACTTGAATTACTTCCGAGTCTTCGTTCAGACAAATAATTTGTTGTGAAATTCAATCTTAAATTGAAATAAATATCAAAAATATCCAAAAGTTTTCAACTCTTTCTGAAAACCAATATTTTATTATTTGCTGGCATTTCATGGATTGAGACCAAACACAATCCACTTCTTGTGGCCAATAGCTTCAGGTCTCGTATGTCTCTTACACCCCATTCCGGGTTCTGTGACCGCAAACTATGATCGAAATTGACGTTACTTTCAGGGGTGAGAACACCGTCGGAGGCGTAGGGCCCGTATGTTATCAACAGGCCGTTCCTGTCCAACAGAGCACCCGATCCTTCGAACAGACCTAACGTGCAATTCCAGGGCGTTATATGAATGACATTAACGCAGACAATGAGATCCACTCTAAAGGACGGGTCTATTGGCCACCGATTGATCGGTTGTGAGCAGTCGAGAGGAATGGGAGGCAAAACATTGGTCACATCCATGTGTTTAATGTGACATCGAATCGATTCCAGCAATCGGTTGTCCACTTCCGTCGGTTGCCATTCAATGTGCGGACAATGTCTGGCCAAATGAGTCACGTGTTCTCCCGAACCACTTCCTGGCCATAACAGCAAATGTCAAACTCAATACCAATAATCAGATCCCAAACCAAACCTATTTCTAACGCCTTTAAACACATGTTATCTTTGCCTTCATTTGTCAAAACGGTTTTAAACACACGAAGAATGGCTTCTTTGTTGCGCTCGACCGCCGGATATCTCAGCATTGTCTTCGTGGTGACAGTGTTTGGCGGATCAGTTGAGTTCAAACACACAATGGTATGAATGGATGAATGAATGTCTTGACTCAAAACTCTTGAGATTGTAATCAATTTATACAATAATTTCGTAATAAAAACGTCAAAACATTTAATGCTTTTTCAATGCCTTTCGTTTGAAAGCAAAACAAACAAAACATTTATTTTAAAAAAACTTTTTTTAATTAAAAATAATTTCATTCAAAGACAAAATGAATGCAAGATCTGGTGAGCCATTGATTGTCTTAAACAGAAGCGAATCAATTGATGCAAACAAAGCCAAACTACAGACAGAAGACATCGAAAGCGATTTGCTTGAGTTGACGGCATTGGGTTCGGGCCAAGAGGTCGGCAGGAGTTGTATATACCTGTCCTTCAAAGGCAAACACATTCTCCTCGACTGTGGTATACATCCGGGTCTCAATGGGATGGACGCCTTGCCCTTCGTGGACGTCATAGACCCGGAACAGATAGATCTGCTGCTGATATCGCACTTCCATTTAGACCATTGCGGAGCTCTTCCGTGGTTTCTGCTGAAGACGGCGTTCAAAGGCCGGTGTTTTATGACTCACGCGACGAAAGCCATATATCGATGGCTTTTAGCGGATTATATCAAAGTGTCCAACATTTCAGCCGAACTCATGCTCTACAACGAGTCAGATCTGGAACAGTCTATGGATAGGATTGAGACCATCAACTTTCACGAAGAGAAAGAGGTCGGAGGTGTGAGGTTCTGGTGCTATAACGCGGGCCATGTGTTGGGCGCCGCGATGTTCATGATTGAGATCGCAGGGGTGAAGGTGTTATACACGGGTGACTTCTCCAGACAAGAGGACCGACACCTTATGTCGGCTGAGATACCCGCCATCAGACCAGACGTGTTGATAATTGAGTCCACTTATGGCACACACATTCATGAGAAGCGAGAGGAACGGGAGGCCAGGTTTACGGGCATTGTTTACGACACTGTGAGTCGTGGCGGCCGTTGTCTGATCCCTGTGTTCGCCTTGGGTCGGGCACAGGAACTGTTGCTCATTCTGGACGAGTATTGGTCACTACACCCGGAGCTGCACGACATCCCCATATACTATGCCTCGGCGTTGGCCAAGAAGTGTATGTCTGTATACCAGACATATATCAACGCAATGAACGATCGAATCAAAAGACAGATTGCAATCAATAATCCATTTGTTTTCAAACACATATCGAACCTAAAGTCCATCGACCACTTCGACGATGTCGGCCCCTGTGTGGTGATGGCCAGCCCCGGGATGATGCAGTCGGGGCTGTCGCGAGAGCTGTTCGAGACGTGGTGTTCGGACTCTCGCAACTGCTGTATAATAGCCGGGTATTGCGTTGAGGGCACTCTTGCCAAACAAGTGTTGGCCGAACCCGAAGAGATCACAACAATGAGTGGTCAAAAGATTCCCCGAAAGTGTCAAATCGAATACATCTCATTCTCAGCCCATACTGACTACAAGCAAACCAGTGAATTCATACGAGCCCTCCGACCCCCGCACATAATGCTAGTGCACGGCGAGGCCAATGAGATGAACCGACTCAAGGCTGCCCTCCAGAGAGAGTATGAGGACTCAGACAACCCGCCAGTGGTTCACAACCCGAGAAACACAGTCTCCGTTCAGTTGCACTTCAGGGGTGAGAAGACAGCAAAAGTGATGGGAAGTCTGGCTATTGATCCCCCAAAGCCAGGCCATAAGTTGTCGGGAGTTTTGGTGAAACGTAACTTCAGTTATCATTTGTTGGCGCCGACAGATCTCAGCAAATACACCGATTTGGTGATGAGCACCGTTAGCCAAAAGCTCAGTCTTCACTTCAATGGAGGGTTCAATGAGTTATGCAATGCTTTATCGCATTTCGATTACGAGATCATTGAAAGCAAAAGCGGAACGAAGTCTATAAGAGTCTTACGAAAGATAGTTCTGGTGCTCAACCCCACCAACAAGTTCGTGACCTTGGATTGGGTGGCCAGTCCTGTCTGCGATATGTATGCCGACGCCATTGTGGCCCTACTTCTCAAGTGTGAGGCAAACCAACAGAACGGACAGTCGAGTGAGCAGTCGATGGGCTCATCATTTCTGTTCGATCTCTTGAAAGACATGTTTGGCATCGAAGAGGTGTCCACTACGGGAGAGGGACGGGTATTAACCTGTGCTATAGATGGCAATGAAGTTGAGATAGATTTACATAAAAAGCAAATCATTAAATGTAACGACGAATCGATTTCATCGATGGTAACGAAACTACTTTCTTGTCCTTCCTTTCCTTCCAGTCCCACAACTCAAGTCTCCAATAAGTGATTCATTGATTCATTTCATTTATTTTATAATCAATTATAACATCGAATATAAAAATGATTTCATAAACAAATTTATTTATTAATGAAAATTAATGTTAAAATAAAAGTAAATTTATTTAATGAAAAATTGATAACAATTTTGAATGACTGAAATCACAATAAAATAGTGAAAAATATTTATATTACAATTATTTCAATGAAATCAATCAATAGTTTTTATAAAAGCTATTTAACATTGGTTTTCAAACATCGAAACAATTGTCAAATGTTTTGATAATTTGTTTCAAATGTTCTTTGATTTTGCATTTCATTCAATTCTATGTCATTTCATATGATATAAACTTTGGTAATAATATTATGACTGATATTAGTCGATGTCATAAACATTGTTCCCATTGTCTTTCAGTTGTTCTTCATTGGAATCACTGCTGTAATGATCAAAGTCTGTCATCGAATAATTTGAGACAATATTTTCATTTGGATCACAATTCTGTCCAATAATTCGACCGTATTTTTGCATCCGTTTTAAGGCGTGTTCGGTATTCTCGGGAAGTGTCAAACCCATAGTCATTAGCCTATGTCCGTAGCACTGGTCAAACAGTTCGCTTTGCTCTTTGGTGAAGTGGTTAATCCAGTCCCCAATTATACCCTTTCGCATGAACTTTGTTTCACTCATATCGAAGAGGTCTTTGATCGGAACCCCTTCCCGGTTGACCATTTTATTGGTCTTCATCTCATCGAAGGAACAGTGATTTGCGATCCTTTCGATGGCATCGTTGGACAGATCCCTTCCCACGAAGTCTGCCATCAATTTAATCATTTTTGGCAAATTCTATACAATATAACGATATATAAATTAAATGTTTTTCTATATCTTTATTGTCATTGACTATAAAAAATGTTTTTCATTTTCTTTAATCAAAAGCTTTCTATAGAATGAGTGAAAGAATATTATTTTTATTGTATTATTATTACTGAATGTATTGAAAATATTTTTATTGAATCAAAAATAAGAAAAATTTGTCATTAATTTTGAATAATATTTCATTTTTCTGAAGTAATTCATATGAAGTCATACTTTCCTGCAATGAATCATAGATGTGATCGCTTGGAGAAAGTATGGTATCTCAGGTGATATATAAGGACCGGAATTATAAATAATCATTGATAAGCCTTTCCCAACAGCTTTATAATGACCTTGGTTAGTTTGTAATATCAGAAATGTGTTTATTTCATTAACAATAACCAAATTGAGAACATTTTTGATGAGATAAACAAAGTATAACTTTTTGGTCGTAAATAATAATGAGTTTTAATTGAAATAATTGCAAAAATTGTTTTCAATTCTCACTTTTGGTCAGGGATTATATATCTATTCTTATGACTCAGTGATGGGTAGCTCTATATATCTTGGTCAACTGAATCATCACCAAGTTAGTCTCATTAAGAATACCTGGTCAGAGGTTTGCACAATGTATACAAACATTAAATAATAGATTGATTAATGTTTGCAACAATTCGTGAAATTATTTGTCATTTCATTACATTTAATGTAATATTCATTAGGACTGGAGTTAGAGGACAGGAATGTAGGCATTAGTCTAATAAAGGCCTCAATTATTAATGTTAAACATTTGAAGATTGCTTTTGAAAACAACGACAAAAACAATAATTACTTACAATTTTCATCTCTTCGTACGAAACAAATAGGACTCTATTGGGGTATTGTTGGGCTAACTCCCAATACCCCTTAACGTGTGCCAACCAATCGCCATGAACAAGGTGACCCTTGAGGAACAGGTCCACAAACGAATCCCACGACCCCTTATAGTTGCCCAAATAGGTGCTAATCCTGTGGTGATGATAATAGGAGACGGCGTTGTCTTTGGGATTGCGGACGACATATATTATCTGAAAGTTTATTGAACTCAAAATCAATTGAATTTAACTTTTACTTAATCTTAAGAACAATTTATCCGAAGAACATGACTATAAGTGAACGACAAATACCTTGCATTTGGTTTCCCTGAGCTGTTGTGGAATGTGTGTCACCGGTAAGTGTGTGGCCAAAAGTCTCGGTGACTTCAACCTATTGACCCAACGGGAGTGACCAAAGGGTGAGCCTATTTCGAAGTGGACAACACGTGAAGACAACTGTTTGTTCTTGACTTTCTCAATGTTGCCGTCGTTGTAGATGAGGGACAGTATCTCTTCAGTCCAAGTGGTGCCAGACTTGGGATATGTCGCTAACCACAAGTCATCGGCTTTTACTTCGAAGCTTTCGATTGTTTTCAAGAATTTCGGGTCAACTAAATATCCCTGAAGTAATAACTTCTTATAGAGTATGGCTTTAGGAACGGAGCGAACATATTGTGCGCGCTGTGGATCCTGGTCTAAGTCCGGATCATTTTCTGCTCGAATTATTGAATGATTTTTCGATAATTTATTGATAAATAGTTTTCCAAAAGGGTTTGAATACAAGAAATTCAGCGAAAGTTTCATTTTGTTAAGTCTTTTGGATTCGTGACAGACTTCTGTCGATTCCATGAGAAGATCAGACATTAAATAGGAATAAGTTTTACATGAATTGAACACAACTTATGACTAAAAATATATATTAAATTTGATAAGAGTGTAGACATAGGACAGGTATTGCCAGCCCTTTTGCGCTTACTCTTTGCAATACATGAATAGCTATTGGACAAACAATTCTCATATCTTTCAAACTATTGGCGAAATTTCAAAATAATTGTCAGATATTTTCATTACTAAACACTGTTTGCAGACAAATGTGTGTAAGTATTGTTTAAAATACAAATAACGCAATAAATTATAACTATATCTAAATTATATGCAATTAAAGTAAATATGAGATTATGTGTCGTTAAGGAAGAGTTGAAGTGTTAGGCATTACGTGTTATGAATGCTTTTGTCGTAAGGTTTGCTATATTCTCGTCTAACAAAATCAATACCAATATTGAAGTCTTGCAAATCCGATGCTATGACTCATGAATGCTTGAATGCAAAGTCAATGATCCAAAAAATGCTCTTTTATTACGAGAAACACTGAATATTAATCAAACATTTTTCATTACTCTCTCTCTCTCTCGCTCTCTCTCGCTCTCTCTCTCGC
>JAQIXR010001160.1:0-14915 GCA_034700825.1 Quadroppia sp. Gr-Ori-00064
AATGATGTATGACACAAGTTAGTACCCCGACATTTGAAAAAAAATCTCCGGCCTATGGAGACTGGACTTTCTCCTTTCGCTTTTATTCAAAACTGTTAGTATGTGTTCGTATGTGAAAGACTTGACTGCAATTGAAATGCAATTTTAACTCTCATTTTTCGAGTGAAGACAACTTTCCTTCAGATCAGTCTATATATTATTTGCTGATTCAAACAAATTCTCTTAATTTACATCGTTTTCTGTTTTCCTTTTTTGCATTCAAAGCGAATTCATTGGGAATTCATTTTTAGTGAGCAATACGTTTCATAACACACTGTGATCTACTTGTGCGCTCTCACTCTCTATCATCCTTCTCCTACCAGTGCCCATACCATGCATTGGAGAGATGCACACAAACTCATTAAGTGTTTAATGAAGCGAATGCATAATCACATACAATATGCAAAATAACTTTCCTCCCATTCCTGTGAATTTCATTTAAAAACTCTAAAAAACATTAAATAATTTTCGTCTGACTTCGAGTGAAGTGAATCTGAACCATATTTTCAGCTCTATATTCATTCGACAATATTTTTCAGTTTTATAGTTCGCACCTAAATATCAAAAATGCCTTTCCTTTCGCCGGTCTGTCATAAAGTACCAGTGCGCAGACCATCCTTCAAATACCGCCTTAATATTGCTTGAATGCCTTTCATATCAAGTTATGATTATGGTTAATACGAACATCTTTATGGAGCAGCGCAGTCACACCAGCCCTACCAGTGCTCTGAGTGGTCGAGTTATGACATGACTCACAATATTTTTATAATATTTCTCTTCAATCACTTCTTCGACTTTTATTACGTAATGTCTCCTCAAATATCGCTATAATTATATATTATCCGAAAATGTTTGTCCAAATGTTGACACAAAAGTTGTGTTTATATATAATGTCTAATCATTTCATTGTTTGCATTCGTTTTGCTTCAAAAGTATATTATATAAACACATAAAAGGGATTCTCTATTGAATGTGAAATTGCACTCAAAAACTTGCGATCCGTTAAACACTTGTCGACTACATCTTTGTTTCATTTTCTTCAGCTATTCGTCTATTTTTAAAACAAAAAATTTTTCATTTTAATTGATTTTTACCAAAACTAATAATCATTTATTACATGTTCTGCACATATATCTCACGTGTAATCCAATGTGTTTTGAATATAAGCAAATTTATTCATTTGAGTCAAACGCTTGTTATTAATGAGATTGTGAGTGAATATTTATTAAGTCGTAATCCCTGATCATTTTGAGACCGTTTGCTCTTATTTTTCTATAATCAAATCAAATGATTTCAATTTTAATAAAAATAAACTTAAGAATAGTTTTAGAAACAAATGTATTTGTTTTGACATATTTTGACGACTCTTTGGCAAAGAGAACTTTGCATAAGATTTGAAATAATTTATTAATTGATTAATTAATCAAATAAATACATGACATCTGAATGCAAACATCGCTTATGTCTTGTTTTGCCATTCAGTTCAATGTATGTTATATTATGGCTTTGAGAGACGACTGGGACTTACACTATAATAATATGGTATGAGTTCTGCCTTTTAATTAGATTTTGTCAAATTCAGACAAACTATTATTTTATTAAATATATACACAATATATAACAACAATATATACACACAATATATGACTGGCTTTGAATTCAAATATAATTTTCTCGTTTTCTCAATGCGTTTGTTTGTTATAGAGATTTCAATCCATAAATTAATTTCAGATAAAAGCAGAATTTGTTGGCAAAAAGGGTCACAAATAGAGTAGTTGTGGGCACAGACAGAGAGTGCAAGTGCACAGACATGGATAGGGATAGAGTGAAAGCATTTACTGGAAATGGATATTTTGGATATTGAGAAAAGCTTTCAAACTTAATATCATATATGAATGAATGCCAACATTACTAAAGTATGAGCAAAATGTAAGCAAAGTTCGCATCCCATAACACATACATAACATCCATAACCTAATAGTCCATCACTATATGAGAGCGCATATCAAAGGCTGACCTCAGACTCGCCATTCAAATAGCAGTTCAGTTGTTTGCAAGCATTAGATCTGTATATAAGTGTATATACTTTTGCACTTTAGCTCAATCTGACTGATGGATAGGCGTACGGGGAAAACGTAGCTCCAAATCCGCACTAATAGCTCCTTTAGGTCCGATCCCGTCCATCATTCTATCACAACATCCAATACACTATATATAACACAATTTATTACTTCAATCTCAAAATGCAATACAAACTGAACTCCAGATAAATATTATTAATAATATTAGAATATTTTTTCAATTTTCACTCTTCTCTCTAATCGACAAATATTCTCGTTTTGCACCAAAACCCTTAAACTCATACAAAACTCATACACATATTATTGTGAGTTTACTCTAAAAAAATATTACAATTTATTTTTAATGACTAAAATTCAATGAAATATTTTCTCATTAATAGTAAACGCAATCAAAATAATTGATATAAAAAATTAATTAATTTTTGTGCAAATAATTAAACCGTTTATAACATAGTTTTGTTTCTTTCATTTCAGGTCCAAAATCACTGACCGTTGATAATGAGGAAGAGGAGGAAAGAGTGGATCCGATCGATGCACACATTTGTGGCAATTGTAGACAAGAATTCTTAGGTCTCTCACTATTTCTGACCCATAAGAGTGAGTGCACTAAAAAGGATTTGAGCGACAAGAGTGAACCCACACTACCTCAACACCCGACCAAAGAGGAAGAGGAGGACATCGTTGAGGACATGGAAGATGATAAAGAGGATGAGTCCGAAGAAGAGGAAGAAGTGGTAGTAAAATATCCACAGATTTATGATAGCATTGACGACAAGAGTGAAAGCAATCAAAGAGTTGGCAACGAATCAGATAATGAATCAGAGATTAGAGTCAAACAAATGGCTTCTAATGCCAGCGGTTGGCCTCTTATCGGGCCATCACTGGCGCTGTCAGATACTAATGTGGTGATAGAATCTCTGCAAAACACATCGGTGGCGGTCGCACAGCACCCGCCGGTCTCACCCGATCTCATACCTCAGGCGGTGCCCCAAACGGCCCTCCAGTCGACTCTTATGAATCTACAACAGCAACAAATGATGTTATTTCATGTCATACATCAATTGCAGTCACAGATCGCAAGCACCGGACAGTCGACGCCACAAATTCCTGCATCACTTCTTGTGCCGCCACTACAGCCCGACACTCCTCCAGTTGTGACCACACCTGACAAAGAAAAGTGTCACTCGAGTCATATAACGACCACCGCTTCAGACAAACCAATGACTTCATTATCATTTCCAACCACAACTGTCCCCAAACCCATCACTTCCACTATAAAAACCCCTCCGATGTCCACATCTGTTCTCAATTCGAGTATTACTTCAGTGACTACAGAGTCGGGCAATACATCGGAGGCATCGGATCGACCACTACTGACACCATTAAGAGATTCTTCGTCGCCATTGAGAGACACCTCTTCGCCGTCGTCTTCGAACGAACCAAACACTTTGGAACTGCTTCAAAGACATACAGAACAGGCTCTTCAGAACACAATGAGCGGCGGGTCGTTCCTCTTGAATGGCATCGCGGGAATGGGATCTGATTTCTTAAGCTTCAGAAAAACCAAAGATGGAAAGGAAGACCCTATGTATCGACACAGGTGTAAGTTTTGTGGTAAAGTGTTTGGCAGTGACTCTGCCCTACAGATCCACATCCGTTCCCATACCGGCGAACGTCCCTTTAAATGCAATATATGTGGCAATCGGTTCACAACGAAAGGCAATCTCAAAGTCCATTTCCAAAGACATAAAGCGAAATACCCACACATAAAGATGAATCCCCATCCCGTTCCCGAACACTTGGACAAATTTCACCCTCCGATAGAGCCTCCGAGTGGTTCACAATCACCACAGGGCGATATGACTCCACTGTCAACCCCTCCCATTCCTATGACACAAATGTTCTCCCAATCATTGGCCCAAACATTTTTGGACTCGACTTCAGGTGTGAACAAAGACATGAAAGGGTTGTTGGGTTCGGGTTTTGGGAAACACATTCTTGACGTGAATAATAGCGAACAGTCGACACAAAACAACTCTTCAGACAATATCTCAAACCAATCCCTGAGCGATGACTCAGACCTTGAATGCGATGACATTATCGATGACAAAGAAGTAGAAGACGTGAGTGAAGACGAAGGCGCAGTCTGTTTGGGGAAGGCATCAAATTATATCAATAAAATAGATGAATTGCCCCTTAATTTGCAGCGAATCCGTAAAGAATTCAAAGAAGAAGAGGATTTGAATGAAGACGAAGACATGAGCGCCGATGAGTTGGACAGAGAGATGGATGAGACGGACAGAAAGGAAATGGCGGACAAAGACAAGGAAAACATCAATTCTGACGATGACTTATCAGATGATTCGTCTGATGGTGTAATGCCTCCCGGCGTGGAGTTTCCATATCTCCATCAATTTCCGCCATACTTTCACTCCGGAGTCTTTCCGGGAATTCCGACGTCAATGGGTTTAATGCCTTTCGGTCTGCCTCCGGGTATGACCCACATGGCCAACATAGGCCCGCACACAACCGACGAGTCGGGCGGAAACCCTGTGTTCTATCAGGACTTGCTTCCAAAGCCGGGCAGTACTGACAACACGTGGGAAACCCTAATGGAAGTGCAAAAGGCGTCGGAAACGGTGAAACTGCAGCAATTGGTGGACAATATCGAGCACAAGTTGACTGATCCGAACCAATGCATTATCTGTCATCGAGTTCTCAGTTGTAAGAGTGCTCTTCAGATGCACTACAGGACCCATACCGGAGAACGACCCTTCAAGTGCAAGATATGTGGCCGGGCTTTCACTACCAAAGGCAATCTCAAGACCCATATGGGGGTGCATAGAGTCAAACCCCCCCTTCGTATCCTCCATCAGTGCCCCGTCTGTCACAAACAGTTCACAAACGCTTTGGTATGAAATCAATTCAATTGTTTATATCTTTTGAAACAAATATCTTATAATGAATTCAATGACAGGTTCTTCAGCAACACATCCGTATGCATACGGGAGAGCCCACAGACATACCACCCGAGCATATAATGGCGAATGAGATTAAGGCGCCGACACTTATGCCATCATTCCAGAGAAGTCTATTACCCCCTCACTTTGTGGGCTCTCTGCCCCCACCCACAGGACTGTTTGGACCACCGTTTATGAATGGGTTGACCACCACTTCTTCACTAAACATTCCGCTCTCGTCTTCAATCACTTCATTCTCTGCCACAAAACCTAATTTATTACCCCTTTTGCCGATCGAACAAAAATCAGACCACAATTCAAACGAAGAAACCCCTGAATGCAAACGGGAATCGATATCGCCTTCAGTGAGCCATAGGTCGAGTCGGGCGACAACACCTGATTCGGTCAAAAGTGAGAAGACATCAAAATCTCCAAAACACTCTCGAAGTCGATCGCCATCTCCTGTGAGAACACCAATCCCGACGCCCACATCAATTCCACAAGCAGTCATAGTGTCGGCGCTCATTCCTAACCAAACTGTCCCTTCGAGTGCACCGACGAATGCACCGACGAATGCACCGACGAATGCATCGAATCATTCCAACGATTCGGTGAACTCGACTTTTTCGACATCTTTGGCGGCACTCGAAAATCATGTCAAAACAATCAACTCTTCAGTCCCTCAACCCTTGCCTTTCGGACCCTTTGGTCTCGGGCTCTACAACTTGAGTCAATTCCAAAGACTAGAACCCGATCACAACATACGAGTGCCGACCACTAATGCAACTGATCTGTCAGTTCATAGCAAAGTTGAGGACAAGTCTTTGCGTTCCTGTTCTCCCTCTTCGGTGAACAGTAAAATCACTTCAGATATATCTGCTGACGAGAGATCCACTCCTGACAGCTCATTGGGAACGATGGACAGGTCCTCCCCTCCCACAACGCCGACAAACGGAGCACTAGATTTGACGCCAAAATCTCAGAACAACGGCAGGCAGTCTTCCATCTCACAGGACATGCCATTAATGCCTCTCCCACAGACGCCTAACATGGAGAACAGGTTCTTCCCGGCCCCATTCTCTGGCCTCCAGTTCCCAAACGGGAGGCTTAACACAACGTGTCGAATATGTATGAAGACATTCGCCTGTTATTCGGCGCTTGAAATACACTATAGAAGTCATACAAAAGAGAGACCCTTTAAGTGTGATTACTGTGACCGAGGGTTCAGTACCAAAGGAAACATGAAACAGCATATGCTTACACACAAGATCAGGGACCTCCCCGAGAGCCTCTACACCACCACCACCTCCACCTGCAACCTCACACTCTCACTCAATCCCGGCTCCAACACCAGTGACACCAATGCCTCCACTAATAATAACGGCGCCAATACTCCCATCGCTAATATGTCGACCAATTCCAACAATAGTAGCGCACTGTCCGACTCGCCGACGCCCAACGGCACCGACACCGACAACGGCAACGGTAACATCAACTCTATTGAGAAGGCCTCTATTCAGAGGCTGTCACCTATTGAAGGCCTGTCGTCGAAATACAATCCTAAACACGTGTGCAGAGTGTGTCACAAACCCTTCTCCAGTGGTTCGGCCCTTCAGGTATACAACCCTTTGAATAGTTATTCGAATTGTCTTTACTTATGGATCCATTGGTTCAGATTCACATGCGAACCCATACGGGGGACAAGCCATTCAAGTGCTCGATATGTGGCCGGGCCTTCACCACAAAGGGCAACCTTAAGGTAAGACAGACAGTCTTGTGGTCAATTCAGTCTTTTAACCTCCATTTCCCTACCTGTGCTAATCGATAGGTCCATATGGGCACACATATGTGGAGCAATGGTTCCTCACGAAGAGGTCGTCGAATGTCCATAGATTTGCCTAATTTGCATATTTCTCCTCCAAAACAACTGGACTTCGGCTCCCGATCCGGACCGGAGCTAATGATGGCTCACTTTAACTGAATTTCATTTAATTTATAACAAACACAAAAACTGTTTTACGATTGAGTCAAACGTTAATGAATTAGATTTAAAGCTAAAACTATTTGAAGTTTTATTTCTAATAACTTTTAAAGTTTTTTGTTCAAAATCCCAACAAACTATTGGTTGATATTTTCAAAGAAACAAAACTCAAATTCACTGAAAAAATACTTTTTTTTTGTACAGAAAATATGACTCAAAACTAGTCAGACATTCAATACTCTCTTTTATATTGAATTCAAGACTTTCTATGTTTTTATCGATTGTTGAATCGGTTAATGATTTGTAATTTGATTTCTCCTTCGATTCGACATATCTTTTATATTCAACTCTTCTCTCAATTCTCTATAGGAATCACTTCTTATAATTGAGAGCAATTCGCAAAAAACTATTCAAATGAGAGATAATGCTATTTATAGCACTCTATCGGACAGTCAATTGAAGTGACACTCTATGAAGAGTTGGCTCACATTTCAGCCCTAAACCACTTGTGATGTCGTGTATGAGCACAGCATCACATCTATAGATGAATTGGTGGCAACACATCAATGGCAAAGTGATCCGAGTCATTGAGTCATATCATAATGAAGTTAATGTCCATTCGATTCCACTTATGATTGTCTCTTATTATGCAATTTTCATGACATTAGAGATTATAATGAGTTTCAAGAATAAGACGAACGAAGAAAATATGACTTCTTTTGGGTCAGAACTCAATTAGTTGAACACATTTTGAAAGACATATCAAAAATATATTCAGTAATGTCTGTCCGCTTAGATTCAGTCAAACCACTGGTCTCTGTATAGCTATCAGTGTTTGTGAGCTCAGGCTTGGAATCAAAAATACAGAACAAAAAAACCTTTAATTTAGTTATGATTGCATTGAATAAGAGATAGAAATCGATGAAAAAATAACCTCTGATTTAGTTATTCAAAACATTGCTTACAATAAGACACAAACAATTAAAATGTCATTTGTGTTGACATACAATTCAATGGCTTATATAATAGTGAAGAAAATCTTTAAAAAGTTTTAGCTTTACTTATGTATTAAAACCTTTCAATGAGTTCGTAAAACGTGTGAAACAAACGGTGATCGAGAGTACAGTTAATCAAAAGGTGATATAATAGCTGTGATACTACAACATTGCTGTACCTCTCGGTGCTCTCTTTGCACTCAATAAAAAGCACACATAAAAAATAAAACACAAAAATTCTAACAAATTTTTTTCAACCATTCATTCTGTTATTTATTTGTCATTTCATTAACATTTGAGTTATTATTTCGGTTTAATTGAAAATATTATTTATGAAAACATTTGAGTAATTAATCGATTCATTCATTTATTTGTTTCTCATCACTAATTCATTCCAATGTCATGTCATTTACATGAGAATAAAAACACTTTATTTAAACTTATTGTTGAATTGAAAGCTAATACACAAACAACAACAACAACCAAATGTTGGCATTAAATATGATTGAAAATATATATAAATAATAGCTTTTACTCTCATTCAGGAAATAATTTAATCGTTTATTCTTTGAAACAAAAACTGAATATAACTTCCAATTTGTATAAAATATAATTACTTTCACATCAATTGTAGACCTGTTTTATTAGTGGAGAAGTGAATACATTAAACAATAAATTCATTAAACCTTTCTTTTGTAGATATAAAACATTTTAATTATTATTATAAAAACTTCTGTAATATTTAGAACATTATATTCAATAGACTATTATTCTCAACGACTGTCGAAATCACAAACAAAAATCTAATTTTTAATTACAATTTTTTAGTGGAAAATATTTCATACTTTCCTCAGAATCGGCACAAATAATATCAAACAAACAGATAATACAATTAAACAAAATATAATTTCTAATTAAAAGTATTAAAACGATTGAAAATTTCTCAAATATTAAATACTTTACATTTACTCATGAAATCATAAAAATGCCAAAACATTGGGTAAAACAAAAGGAGATAAAAATATTTTTATATAAATTACTCCAATGTTTGAACAATTTTGTGATGAATTGATTGAAATACTTATTAATGAAAAAATTAATTGTGATTATAATACCGATCATTAATGTGCTAACGCTTCAAGACTTAGTACTTATGTGTGTCTTTGGATCCAATGATTGCTATCACAACTACAACAACAAAGAATACATTTTTGTGAAACTCATACAAAACAAAAAACAAGTCTTTTATTCAGAAAGAAATTAATTAATTTTTAGTTTCAATTCTTGTGATCTTTTTTGATCTGAATTGTTTTAATACTTCTTGTAGTGGTGTTTCGAATATAAAATTCCTTATATTATATCATATGAATATATAGACAATAAGTTGTGTTATTTGACACTCAAATCAGTCGAGTTTTAATACCTAAATTGCAATTGAATTTTGTTCTCAAATAATAAAAATTCATTAATTAAACGAAAATTGCTTTTCATTATTCATGTCAATCAAATCTAGTCTTCACTAGACTTCAGTAAAGTATTTTGTGGCACAAAATCCATACAAAACATCATCAAAAGGGTTAACGTTTTTATGTATTTTTTTAACAAATATTCTTCTGATGTAAAGTGTGATCTAAAGAGGCCTTCAGAGGTAGGCCTGAAATATGACTCCCTATACATAAATGTATATTCCTTTTGGCTCACACTTTGAACCCAAACGTCAAACGGAAACATAAAAATAGTTGTTTGATCTTGTTCTTTTGGTGGAACCGTTTGTTGGATTCTTGATAGAATTGAAGGTAATGTTAGAGTTAAGAAGACATGCAAATAAAGATATCCTTGATCATCTTTCACACCCCATTGTGAGTATATTAATGAACTTGACATTAATTTTCTTCTAATGTTATCCCAAAAGTATGACAAAGTTGTCAATGCTTTTCGATGTCATATATGAATGTGTGAAAAGATTTAAAGTTATTTTCATTTCTCAAAAAACATTTATCATTGAAATTATTGTTGAATTGAAACTCAAATAACTATAACATCAATAAATAGTTTTTAAATAAACAAAATATTTTCTGAAAGTCATTTCAAATGAATATAATTTACATTTTATTGCTATAAAAATGATTATTTCAGACAAAGTAAACATTTTTGAAGAATATATTTTTCTTCAAAAGATTTTGAGTAATATTTTATTTGAAGTTTTGAAAGAATTGAAATAAAAACGATATTTTTATGCAAATATTACTGAGAAATAAATGACTTTGAGTACAGATAATGAAAATGTGACTCAAATGTAAATGTTATGAAAGCTTAGATCCAATGCAATGGAAGAGAGATTTGATTTGAAGTCTCAATACATAAGCATTTGATTGATTATTATTGCCTTCTCTTATGGAAAATGGATTTAAGGGTCAAAAATAGGTCACAAATAGTTGTAAATAAATTGTATATTAGATTAATGCAGAACTTATGTAATGATTGGGTGCGACACGTGTGGACATGATTTGCACATCCGGCCCACCATTTATGATGGCTATCATTACTCTACTTGTTCTCAACTGTTCCCAACAGTTCATTCTTCTCATACCAATCGGTGACAGTAGTTATTCCAGTGCCGGTTCAATGGCCTCACATTTTCATATGACTGTGCAATGAATGGCAATATTTTGCTATCCCTCCCTTCCTCTCTCTCTCTCTCACTCTCGCTCTCACTCTCTCTCTCTTTCTCTCATAACGACTCCGAAAGCCTCACTTCATCTCTAATAGTGATAAACAATCCATAAGTGAAACACAAATAATGATGAGAAGAGCATAACATTGAGGACTGGACGTAAAGTGCAATAATTGCATAGTATTTGTCTGAAACCCAACACATGAATCAGTTTTAATTCATTTCTTCGAAGCAATTCTCAATAAGTCTCTGCTATTCACTTGTTATGTATAGTTAGCTTTGAGTCAATTGCATAGCATTTATGGACTCAATATTGGACTCAAATTCGTTTCCTTTCGACCCCAACAGACCGGAAACAAGCCATAGGTCTCAGCATTGGTTCTGTTCCTCAATTCGTGTTTGACTTATAGTATATTAATGTACTGAACGATGCCATACAATCCATAGCATAAGCACAGGGAGAACAGGAAAATGACATCCAATTGACTTACTTTTGTCACTATTTCTCTATATATTTCTCATTACAAAAGTTGTAATAATATATAAATTGCGATAACATTACAAAAACATAGATATCTCTAACCATTTATTCGTTACAATTCAGCACAAAATTCAATATTTTGTTAGTTTTTATTAAATATTTTCTTAAAATATTTTAAATAATTTGTAAATAATTTAATGAAAATAATTAATTGAGTAAAAGATTAATAAAAATCATTAATATTTAAGAAACTCTTTGAAAAAAATTTAGTTAAAAATTGAAATCAATTTCAATATTATTTAAATCGATATCAAAAAGGAGTTTAAAAACTATTTGTTCACAACTGACTTATCGGACAGTCTATAAGACCCGTCCTCTTGTTTGTGATACTGGAACCGATAGCACCCGTCGGGAAGAGTGTATTTGTGAATAGTGATGAGATGTCGGGTCAGGTTATTGCCTCTACTGAACCTCTTATGGCATTCACTGCAAACGTATTGACATTTAATGGATAAATGGCTTTCTTTGTGATGTTTTGAGAACGAGTGGACACAACGGGACTGGAAGTTACACAACGAGCACTTGAATGGAGGCGTTTCGTTGTGTGTGTCGATATGTCGGCGCAGATCCGATCGGGACTTGAACTTAAGGTCACAGAATTGACAAGAAAATGGTCTCTCATTGCTGTGACGGTAACTGATGTGATGCCTGAGCGCTGAGGGGCTGTTGGTTATCATTTGGCATTCACTGCACTTATATTTGTTCGTATGAATGCGTAAGTGCTCAGAGAGTAGGGACTGAGTGGCCAATTGTCTCATACAATGAGGACATCGCAACAGCTTATGCCCACCACTACTACCAGAGGTTGTGTTCATAGCGGCCACTGTCGAGAGCGCCGTCGGGTTCGCCAAATCGATTAGCATGAGTTCGTTCTCAGAACTCGAGTTTTGAATCAGTATTGAGGAAGTGCTCATTTGACCGGTGCTCAGAGAAGGCGACGACTCGTCCGTCGGTGGCATTTGTATCGTTAAAGTAGCCATCGATTGGTCACCGCTTTTCGACAGATGTATTGTCAGTGAATCGCTTCCATTGTGGACACAGTTGTCCGAAGACTGTCTGTAGAGATGATCAATGAATTTGGTTTTGTTGCAAAACATTGCACCACAAGAAGGACAGGCCATCTGTTTCTCCTGAGTGTGTGATCTCAAGTGTTCTCTCAGGTGTGACCTCGAAATGAATGCCGAATCACATCCAATCCAAAGACATTTAGCGAATTTGGTCCGTTTGAGGACGTCTTTGGCCAACGAAGGGATCGCTATGTCTTCGAAGGCATGTCTGTCGACGTGTCTGTAAAACGATTCACTGTCTATGAAGTCTGTGAAACACTGTTCCCAACCACAGACGAAGACATTCGGCAACTCTGGCAACACATTACGAGCCGAACAGTCCATAAAACAGTTGATGGAATCGCCTGAAGAAGTGATCCATTTGTTAACAGTTCACACAATTGTCATTCAATTCATACCCAATGTCTTCATTATCGACAGACCATTACTCATGAGTTTCTGATGGAAGCCATGATATGAGACGTGAAGACAAAAGTGGGAATAATTGTCAAAATTGTTTTCTTCGCAACCAATCCATCGACAACTGAATGACTCGTTGTTTTCGTCTTTGTTTTGATCCACATTTGCGTGACTTTTGTGCAGATGTTGTAAAAAAATGGTTAAGTCGTTGAAGACTTTATTACAATCAGTCCATTCACAGAACAGTTCCATAACTGTGTCCACACCTCGTCTTCGAGTGGTCTTCTGTTTGGTTGATGTCATGTTTGGACCAAAAACAAGACATCTATTGATGTGGTGTTAATGCAAACAAACCACAGATTTCGCCACTTTTGCAGTCATTCAATGAATTTATTTTTGCTTTTATTTAAAACTTTTATTTCATTTCAAACTTTAATAAAAGAAAATATAATACAAATAATTGAATAAAATGTTATAAACTGTAAGAAAAATACAAATACATTGAAAATACTGTGAAAACCATCAAAATTACAGCCAAATTACCCCCTGTATAGCCAACTAAACCAACCCGGGGCTGAGTTAGGCCTGGCCTGAGGGGCCGACAACTGGTCATTCTCGACCTCCTGGGGCACAATGTGTGAAATGAGTTGAATCACGAATTCTTCGTTTGTCCTAAAATTCATATAAATTGGCTTAAAGTTCAACATTGAAACCAATGCTCACTTTTGGTAGAGATCCACAGATTCACTACATTTGTGCTCAACCGTTGAGTTGTCGACACATATGAAACGCTTTCAACGAAGAGATCAATTAATGACTACTTATTTCCAAATCAATTCATACCTTTTGGTCGAAGACAGAGTTGTCGTCGCACTCCAGGGTTATTCTGATGGCAAACAATTGCATTAAACACTCTCTAAACACAAACTCATTTCAAACCTTTGATACACAACTTCATCCGTGGATGAGTTGAAGAATGGATAGCAAAAGTGGAAGCGATGGCACTCGTAGTGGGGGTCAGCGTATTGTCCGAACGGTCGGCGGAAACAACTAAACTCATCGACGCCTTCAGGAGACTTGTGATCGGCGACAAAGAAGTGGTCAGTCATATATTCCTTCAATTCTGTCGGCTGTAGAGAAGTTGGAGTCAAGATCTCGATTTTCGGTTCCACTTCTTCGGGCACAGCAGTGGTCAGTGTTTCGGTCTTTACTTCTGTAACTTCAGCGGTGGCTTCAGAGGTGACTTCAGCGGCGACTTCAGCGGCGACTTCAGCGATGCCTTCAGTCGACGTCTCGACCACTTTATCTTTCACTACTTCTGTTGACATATCTTCTTCGCTCACTTCCACACTTGTCTCATCTATTGGTTCCACTTCCTGGCCATTGAGTCCAGACAACAGTGAAGTCAATACTATCAATACTTTGTGGAAAACAATTAAAATTAATTTCAATAATATTAACAAATTTTAATAAAAACTTACAAACAATAGACTTAAGAAAATACATTTTTTGAGACTTTCTTCAAATGTTAATAAAAATCAATTTATATGAAATGAAACTTAAATTCTTTGACTTTTGCTCTAAAAACTTGAATAAAATGTATACGAAATAGAGTTTTACAAAGCCTTATATACTCTGATATTACTTGTATTCTCAATGTGAATACCACTGAAAATGACCTTTTCCAAAATCAAGGGTTATTTCAATGATTGACTACACATATGGCAAAATATGTGAATATTTTTGACTTTGAGATCTAAAACATTGAATATTTTATTTCAATTCTCATTAAATGACAATAAATACAAAAAAGAGTTCAAAATTCTGAGAAACAAATCAGTTATTGAATAAACTTTAATCTATTTATTCACAAAATCTGTTCATAAATATGATTATTATTAATGGTTTGACTCAAATAAGTTTAGATTAGAATTAATGGTATGCCTGAAATGATGGGTCATTTTTTGACATTTTAATCGCATAACAAAAGTATCAAAATTTTATTTTTCTAATCATTACTTTTCGATATATTCTTAACATTTGAATTGAGTAAAAAATTCCAAAATTCATTGAAAATAATTTTGAATTAAAAAAGATTAAAACTGATATGAATGACAATTCATGTCCACTTTGACTTCAAATTTAGTTTTAATTCATTTTATATTTAGTTTTAATTTT
>JAQIXR010001161.1:0-14911 GCA_034700825.1 Quadroppia sp. Gr-Ori-00064
AATACAGTGAAACACATTGAATGGAAAGCAATAATATATTCATGTTTTTCGTTGTGAAAGACGTTATCATAAATACAGTAATGAATTTTTTTTTGGGAAAAGTTTCAGAATATTTCTAAACATATTGACTGTGGGTCTAATGTTACCGATGTTGACGTGAATCCAATTCACGTCATTCCCAAAAAAGTCAGCAAAAACAAAGTGATAAAAATCATTGAAACCCTCTTAGAGTCAATGAGTCTATCATTTCATGAAATTTATTATTATTATTATTATTAACACAAAATGTATTGAGATTTTTGAAATATAGATACCATTCATGTTATAAGAAAATATTTATTTGTGGACAACCCTGGACATCCCTTTCATTCGGTTTTAATAAAATTAAAGTATTTTTTCATTTATTAGTGTATTTTTAGCTCTTAATTAATCACCACTTCCTTTGAAATGCTTTAAAACTTAATATTAATTTTAAATTTAATTCAAAATAACAAAAATAAAATTTCATTTAATTTTCCTTATGTTTAAAATTAATTTAATGTGGTTCAGGGGGTCTATCATAATACATGTGATAGTCAGGGGCATATATAGAAAACATTATTTGAATTAAAATTAAATTCTATTCAAAAGAAATAAAATAAAATCATAGAATATATTAAGGAATAGATTTATGGTCTGAAAGTCGAGATGATTGATGTCATCGATAATGTTGTGCCACTTTATGGGAAACGGCGCCGGTATTAGATGAAGGATCGGTACCTGTCTCGAAATGTAGACTGTCCTGAACTCAACTTCAATGTGCTCTGAGTTTGAGGTCCAAGAGATTAGGGCATAGAATATACAGTGCTTTGGGATTACAGTGAAGAATGTGAACAATATTTGTATTGAGAATTAGGCTTAAAAAAAGCTCAACGTTTGAATGATTATAAATAAAAGTTTTGTTTTATTTGTAATTTGTTTTATTTGATTAAAATTCTATAATAAATACTCTACCTTGATGATAGTTGAAAACATTCACAATAAACATAACATATTATTAAAGGAAAAAATTCTACCAAAGAATAAAAATTATTTATATGAAAAATATTAATATAAAAAGAGTAATGGCTTTTGTTGACAAACAACCACCTGATAAAGGGGTATATAAATAAATTATAATAAATTCTGTCAACCAATTGAATTATGTGCATCACTTTAATAATTTATTTGTGCGCCTGATTTAATTACCCCTTGAATACGAGTTAACCAAATGTTAACAAAACAATTGCCATTCACTGCTCTCAACAGGAATGCAAATACTCGTCGATATTCTTCACTGACGTCGATGTCATCCCCAGTCGATAGCACTCCTTATTCTGTTCTCTAACACTCTTCCAAACTTTGGCGTCGATTGACTTCAAGTGAGTCAAACATTTGCCACTTTTGACCCCTTTGGGCACATATACGTCGGCCATATTGCCTTGAAAGCGCCGGGGTATTGTGTCGAGTTTCAAGTGCTTCGACAGTTCACCCTTTTTTGCAAACACGGCTTCTTTTACTCCAAGCAATTTGACAAAGACTTTCAGAACTGACTCAAACTTTAAGTCGATATCTTGGACGACAGCTTTGAAGTGTGCTTGTTTCAAATATACGCCAATTCCCTTGAACACATACTTGAAGAATTCTATGTATAATATTGCATGGTTATTATATTTAATGAGCTTGGTTCAATGAAACACAATACCCAAGTCCATATTCATTGGCAACACGTTATCCACGAATACGTTCAATATATTCCCGCCCTTTTCAGTAGCGGTGCTTAGTTTGAATAGAATATATGACACGAATTTTGTGCATAGTTTCCTATATTCTGCACCTTGGTCATCGGTGGGATAAACGATACATTTGAAATGTATATTGGCCACTGATTCGCCATTTGTGCCCTTTCCAATCACAGCCAAACCCCCTGAACCCCACAGCTCCGACGGGAAGTATGTGTCGTCGATGTCGTGGAAGTTCTCTGCTTTCAAATACTTGAGCGCAGATAACAAATCGTTTTGAGCGTCGACTTCATTGCCTGTGGTGTGGGAATGAAGGGGTAATTAAGGGGTGGCAACAAATTTAATTAATTTCACTGTGAATACAAAAATTGATTATTTCTCAAACCGTTGTTTTCCTGAAGAAATCGTTCAATGAATCCGTTGTTATTCTTAACACTTTTGATGTCATTCTTATGGATGGCGTCGGCGTTGTTGGCGGCGAACTTCAGCACGTGTTGGCGCACCTTATCGATGGAGTCGGCGCTTATTTTCATCGGCTTTGTGTCGCGACGGAACCGGTGACTGTCAGAGAAAGCACTGGTATGTAAATGGTTCGCCGATTTTTCGTTATGTGCCCTACCTTGCTCCAATGCCAGCCCCAACTGCCATACAATACAGTGAAACACATTGAATGGAAAGCAATAATATATTCATGTTTTTCGTTGTGAAAGACGTTATCATAAATACAATAATGAATGTGTTTTTGGGAAAAGTTTCAGAATATTTCTAAACATATTGACTGTGTGTCTAATGTTACCGATGTTGACGTGAATCCAATTCACGTCATTCTCAAAGCTTTCAGCAAAAACAAAGTGACAAAAATCATTGAAACCCTCAAAGAGTCAATGAGTCCATCATTTCATGCAATATATTTCTATCGTTAATGAGTGGCACAAAATGTATTGAGATTTTTGAAATATAGACACCATTTATGTGTATAAGAAATGTATGAGAAAAATATTTATTTCTGAATACACCTTGGACATCCCTTTCCTTCAGTATAAAGATATATTTCTTATAATTCTTAGCACTTATTTAATCACCACTTCCTTTAAAAACTATTTTAAACTTAATATTAATTTTTAAATTTAATAACAAAAATAAAATTTCATTAAATTTTCCTTATGTTTAAAATTAATTTAATGTGATTCAGGGGGTCTATCATAATACAGGTGATAGTCAGGGGCTTATATAGAAAACATTATTTTAATTAAAATTAAATTCTATTCAATAGAAATAAAATAAAATCATAGAATATATTAAGGAATAGATTTATGGTCTGAAAGTCGAGATGATTGATGTCATCGACAATGTTGTGCCACTGTATGGGAAACGGCGCCGGTATTAGATGAAGGATCGGTACCTGTCTCACCATAAACGGCAAGTGATCGTCATCTATGGTATCCCTAGTCATCAAAGACGACCTAAAGATGTCATTCTTATTGTTGTTGTACTTTTGCTCTGAATATATTCAGTCATCAAATGGAAAGGCATTCAATAAAAACAATTGAGTGCTTATTATCTCATAATGTGTTGCAAAAAATTGATACCGATTTTCATTAACTGCAAATACAGTCGATTCGTATTCGCGAAGTAATTGCTTATATGTGGGTCTCGACCACCGATCAGATCCATGAGTATCAGCGCATCCATTCGTTGCAATTGATTGGCCAGTGGTTGACAGTTGGCTAACTGTCGCTCCGATAGTGAAAGGCCTGTTTTTTGCCACCTGTCGGCCAAGTGTTTAGCGCCGTATAACGAGTCCCAGCCTATGGATATTGTTTCATATGAGTGCAATTATTTTAGGTGTAGGTGCTCTCGGGGGGGGGGACACATACGGGACCAGTGCTGAAGTGCTTCCTCTCCATCAAAGAATATGAATTGAATGGTCGGCTCTTTATTCTTGAGTTAGACATTATATATGAGAGTTCTGTATAAACTCTGGCCATACCTGTGCTCTATGTGCTTGGAATTGGTCCTTAAGAATGGTAGCCAAGTGTATGATGAGAGCACAAGAGACGGCAGAATCGGTTGCGCCTATGAATTGAAAGTCTTGAAAATATTTTGAATCATAATGGCATCCAATGGTAATTCTGTGGCAAATGTTCTTATTGTTCGTTGCGATTATGTTTGAGAATTGTTTCCTCCCATAAGGGGTGCTATCGGTGAATGTGTCCGACTCTACATCCCATCCCAAGTCGCGCATAGAGCTAGTGATGTACTTATGGTAACGAAAATTAAACATAGATTTAATGAAAATGAATTTCAATGGAAAACAAATGACTGACTTCTCTGACTTGAATGTTGCCGACACTGCCGGACACTCTGGGAATGGCTATTCTGGCCAGTGTTGCATTGAAGTCATTGTTGGCTAAATATTTTAAATTTGATTGTGATTTAACCTAAAATTTGTGGTCATTTGTAATAAATATAATTAAAAGTATAAATAAAATACAAGAATAAAAACAATGAATTTTTTGTTATGTTTGAAATTATAATAAAATTTTTAATTTATTATTGATTTAAAATTGTATTAAAAATCAATTTTTGTGTCAATTAATACTCACTTCAATTAAATAAAAAGTTATTTGAAATGAAAATAAAATGAAATATTTTTGAAAATTATGTCTTAAGTGTAAATACATTTAATTATATTTATTTTGTTTTTATTGTCTAAAATATTATATATAAATTGATTACACAATTATTTGAGTTTAAAATATGTTTTTAAATATCAATAATTAATAACAAAAATGTTTTTAATTACAAAAAAAAATATTATTAATTTTATGCATAACGTTATGAATAATATTTTCTTCTTTTGAATATTAAATAATTTGAATATAAATACAAAAGAAATGAATTTTTATTTTTTTAAATGTTTAAAAAATTATTTTTTAATTTTTTTGATTAATGATTGAAATGAATTTCATTTTCATATAAATCATTATAAAGAAAATGTATGATTGAATGGATTTAAAATAATAACCATTAATATTGACTATTAATGTTGTGATGACTTATTGTTATAAATGTTAACAATTTTATTGACTAATTTCGTGACACAAACCATAAGTGAATCGAAATTTTTCTTAAAGGAAAACATATTTAAGCGAAGAATAAGATTATTAGTCATAAAGTGTTTGGAGAAAAGCCTTGAATTAAAAGTTGAAAATATTTTTTAAATACATAAATGATTGCATAAATTGTGAGAAAATATATCAAAAATTTTAGAAATTATTAAAAAAATGTATAATATTTTAATAGTTATATTAATTTCATTGTCGGGTATGTTATGAATAAGTTTTTTTTTGTGAGATTTTAATAAAATTTTTATGAAATTTAATAAAATTTTATATGTTTTGATGTTTTTTAATAATTCATTTATTTTTTTAAAGCCCAGTTATGTCTGTGTAAAGACAAGACCTGCAATATGACCATCGATGACGCGGATCAGTGTACCAAAAAGATCATGTTCATCGGTGACCGGGATAACATCATACCGAGCAATGATCAAGAGATGGAGACCTATTGCGGGTATGTTTTCATTAGTTTTTTTTTGTGTTTTAATTATAATAAAAACAGTATTTTATTTACAATTAAAATGTGTCCAAAAATTCATAGCCGTATGAAAGAAGGCATCCGTTGTATTCGTCAGTACGCCCGGGGCTGTTTGCCTCCCTTTCCGCAACAGGTGTTCGGGATGTTCGCCTACGACGCCAAGAATATGCTGCGACAACAGTGCAAAGAACCCAAAGATAGGGCCGGTATTATCATAGCTATAGTTGTTTTTTTCGGATGAATTGTTTGTTAAAATCAAAAAATCGTTTTAGTATTCCTTAAACACGTTCAGTGCTTTCTACCGAAGCCGGCGATGGATCCGTTGCACCTGTGCATGGACAAATACATATTGGACCTGGACATCATACATGACCACGATCCAAATTGGCGAATACCAGGCATTTGTTGTTCATTTCATTTAATGCAGGAATGCATACATAAGAGCACTCAGACTCTGTGTGACAGCAAAACAGGGGCGGATACTGTCGACTACATTATGACTATAATCAATTCAATGGTACGGGTGCTGTAGCTTAACATACCTTTCCCCTGATATATCAATTCAATATTCTATAGAAGTTTGTCTTAAATTTGTTTTTTTAATTAATTTTTGATGTCATACACAGACTGACGATGTGTTGGACTTCACATGTGGACAGTATGACAGTATCGAACGGTGCGACAAACATTATGATCCCGAGAGCTGGAGTCTGATGAAGGCGCCCAAAGACGCTGCCACTATTGCTGCGGAAAGGGCTAAACAGAAGCACTTTTCTCCAATACCCGGAATAGTTAATGTTATCACAAACTTTGAAATGTAAAAAATAAACGATTTTTAAATGTTTTTTTTAAATAAGAAAAACTTTATTTGAATTTTGTGTTTAAATGTATTTAATTCTCATTAAATTTATAGTGAATTAAAAGTATTTAATAAAATCAATGTTTCATTGAATAGATTTAATAATTATTTTTGTAAAGTATTTAATAATTTAATTGTATCTATAATTGTAATTAAATATTTTTTGTCTATAATATTGTGATAATAATAATGTTTTTGTGCATTATTTCTCTAAATATTTATCTTATTATAAAAATGTTTGTGATTTTCAAAGCATAAGAATTTCATTGAATTTTTGTTAATTTATTTCATAGAATTGATATTCAATGCAATCGTTTGTAGTTATAGTTGTCTTCGCCTCAGATCTAATACTGAGTTATTTTTGTTATATAATTATTTGTGAAATAATTTAATAATATATTTTTTAATGAATTTCACAGAATATGTGTCGGCTCTGAAGTGCAGATTCTATGCTATAACCATATGCTGTTCCTGTCAATAGTGTTAGCCATTGCTTTGACACTTGATTTCCAGACTAAACTCGACCCACATTTCAGTACAGGTGTTTCAGATGAGCGTAACTCAGACTAAGATTAAAGCAGTTTAATGCAAGCATGACCATGGTCATTGCAAGTCTTAAGAACTGCATTAGAAAATATATTGATAGAATAATTGTGAATAATCTGCAAGATTAAATTGCTTAATGATCAAGGTTAACATATGTAAAGAATAATTGGAATGATATATAAGAATATTGTTCTCATATTTGACTTCATTCCTGATTGCATTGTATTTGAAATTTGTTGAAAATTTTGCTGAAAATATGTTTTCATTTGATGTGACATAAAATTAAACATTTGATTGACGTTTAATTTGAATAAATGTCATCAAAATAATTGTATTTTTTTTCATTACCAAAATATAAGGTATAAAAGTCAAGCACAAAATATGAATTTCTATCGTTAATAACTTTTTTGTAAAAAGTATTTAATTTTTAAAATTGAAATAAACTTTTGTTTCTATAAAACATATATTGAAAGATGACTTCAATTCTGTTGAACGTATTGTTCGCTCTCTTCATAAGCGGTGAGAAATGTATGCAATTGTAACACATATATAACACAACCATTTGATCCCAGTGCCAGCCATGGCCGACAATCCCACTCAGGTGGCAGCGGATATGCACTTCAAATGTGGGGGGACTTTAAAGACGATCAATATCGTCACATCGCTTCCAATGGGAGTGGCCTGTTTTGACTATCAGCAAGGTGATCTCGTCATCAACATGACCGCGGACATCGGCGGCAGTAATATAGATATCATCAGCCAATCCAAAGTCGGAATGATGTTTGTGAACGGTATGTATTCGGGAGGCGAAAAAAACGTAGAGGAAAGGCATATAACATAAGCATAACATCAAAAGATGCCACACATTTACCACCTTTTCATTCACATTACGTATGCATTGCATTGCAGGCAATGCAATGGCCGGGGTGTTGGGAAGGGTGACGAATGGCCAGTGCGAAGGGGATCACATCATGATTATGTTCGTGTTCAAGGCTGAGGACCAACTGTCCTGCGTTAAAGGTAGTCTGTCCAAGGTGATCGTCGATTATGGATACGCTGCTGTTCATGGCAAGTGCAACACCGAGTGTACCAGCGCTGAGGGCTCGTTGACATACGCCAAGGCCCTGAAAGGCGTACCCGAGCGTCTCATTTAAACGTCTATACAATGAGCCACTCATTAACGAGTCATTCGTTTATGAGTTTTAATTATTGGACAAAAAATTTATAAATTGTTTTTTTTGTCATTGATTTTGAATAAAATAAAATAATTTTTGAGGATTCAATATCTCATCTTGGTCACCTTTCATGGGTTTTATATGACGCGCTCAAGGCTAATGAGACACCGTTATCAAAGTACAGGTGCTCTCAATGATTACAACCCTATCGAATAAAATGCTTATAATAAGTAAGGGATTGACATTTAGTTACTAAAAACCCAAAAAATAGTTATTTATGACCCCCCAAATAGTTATTTATAGTTAGTTAAAATCACTTATTGCTAATTACTGTCCGACCTCCATATAGTGAACTCCCCTATAGTGAACACCTCCCTTTAGTGAACGAAGTTTTCTCATTTGACGGATTCGCTATACATATAATGTATTTCAAGTCTCCTTTTAGTGAACTCCTGATTAGTGAACTATTCTGATTAGTGAACGCATTTTGATTACATTAAGCAAAAAATCTATTCTATATAGTGAACGATGTAATTAATAACTCTTTTTTGATAACTATATTTATGAATATTCACTAAAATCAAAATAATTTGTTTTTACTAATGTGTTTACATTTTATTGGGCATCACTATAGAATATGGGATGGGCGGGAGGCGGGTTGGGGGTTATATCATTTGAAAGAGGGGGATGAGATGAGTTCAACAAACCATATATCGAGTGTCGCAAAGAAGCGGTTCCAGAGATATCGGGCCTTAAAGTTCGGAAAATCTCCATTGAAAACCATTATAAAAATCTCATAACAAACTGTAACATTGAAATAGGTTAGGTTAGGTGGGTTAGGTAGGTTACATTCGGGGTCCGTAATAATATTACAGTTTGTGATGAGATTTTTATAATGGTTTTCTATGGAGATTTTCCGAACTTTAAGGCCCGATATCTCTGGAACCGCTTCTTTGCGACACTCGATATATAGCTTGTTGAACTCATCTCATCTCCCTCTTTCAAATGATATAACACCCAACCCGCCCTCCGCCCATCCCATGTACCATAGTGCCACCTTTTATTGTATGTCTTTTTCATCATTAAAAATGTTAGTAAAAAAGTCAATCAATTGTTATTGCAATTGTAAATCATTGCAAAAAAATATGAATTTAAAAATAAATCAAATATTTGTCTTTCAGTGTTCATAGGCCCTCCTAAGGTGTAGCACAGCCCCTTAGGGGAAAGAAACTTAAGGTATTTTTTATTAGAGTTGACTTTAACCCCTTTTTCCTAGTTTTCTCTATTGTGAACTCTCTGATTAGTGAACGCTTTTTCCATGCATTTACTCGTTCACTATTTGGAGGTCGGACAGTAGTTAAAATAAAAAAATAGTTATTTATAATTTTTTCCATTGAATTCACGAATTTCAATTGAATTCATGTGATTGTATTGATTTTTATGATATTTTCCATTAAAAACACATAGAAATCTAATGGAAAGCAATGACAATCTCATGAATTCAATTGAGAAGATCTTGAATACATTTGCAAATCTCATGAATTCTATTACAAATCTTGTGAATTCAATAGAAAAACCATGTAAGACCATTTTAATATAATAAACTATAAATTAAATAGCTTTTTAACATAATTAATAAATTGATTTTTATAAAAATATTTTTCAACAAATTTTTCAATATGTTGAAATATTAATAAAAGACGTATAAAATTATTATTATTTGCATTTATTCTTAATAAATATATGTTAAATCATTGTAATGAATGCTCTTTACTTTGATTTAATCTATTTTTAAATAATTTCATTGAAAACAAACAATTTTTCTTTAAATAACTAAAATAGTTATTTATTGTCGAAATAGTTATTTATAGTTAAAATAAAACTTCGCTAAAGTGACCCTCAATACATGTTCGGTCGGCCGCCGAAGTCCTGTGGCCGAACTATGAACCGGCAAAATAGTTAAAATAACTAAAAGTCAATGCCTTAATAATAAGCAAAAATATTTTCACAAAAATTAATTGAAATTCAATTGAAACACATTTTCGTTGAATTTTATTTTATTTTTGATTAAATGAATGAAAAAATATTTTAATATCAAATGAACAGGGCTTGCAAACAAAGGGTTCGCAATTGCAATTAATGGCAAGTCTCGCGACCACTCAATTGTTAGCGATATTAATACAGTTATAACTAAAGTTCGGCAAAACCGGGAAACTACAGACATAACGTAATAAATCGAGCCTGGTACAAAAATAGAATAGCATAATATTTTAATTTCTTGAATACTTAATAATATTATTCATTGAGAAAAGCATTAAATTGAATAATAATATGATTTTAAATAATATTATTAATATTTTGTTTACAAACATACACCTGATTAAGGGGTATATCATCTGATTAAGTATTTAAGAAATTAAAATATTATGCTATTCTATTTTTGTACCAGGCTCGATTTATTACGTTATGTCTGTAAAACCTCACCAAAATCCGAACTTTGCCTATGACTAATGCTTAAAAACATTCACAACAAACATAACTCATTATTAAACGAATGAATTCAACAAAAATAATTGCCTTTAAATGCAATACAAAAAGTTGTTGAAAAGGGGCACAAAGAGTACTGGTTTTTGTTGACCCCTGAAAAAGGGGTATAAGTTATACCGTATAATCATAATTTATATCATCTTCGTTAAAGTCATTCTCATTTGTTCTCCACAGCTATATAATGTGTAAAACATGTTAAGGTTTCACACAATTTCATTGCAGTTAATGATTATAATTAATAAAATTATATAACAGTAATTATTTTGTAAAAACTGTGAGAAAATGTTTGTTATGTTTGTTCACAATATTTATGCAATATTTTTATTAAACATTTATATAATCCGTAAATATTTATAAATTATATTTTTTATGTTTTGTATTTCAAACTACAGTACAGTATATTAGGCCTACTTTTATTAAACCAAAGGACAGTTGTATATAAATATTAAAAATATTAACAAATATTAAAAATAGTAATTCGTTTAGTTTATCGTTGAGGGTGCAGGGGCATTTGTTAATTTATTTAGAATATTATTAATGAAAATAAATATATATTCAAAACATATTTGCCTTTGTTTTCAAAGGTCTGTATGTTTTTCACCGATGATTACCAATGAAAATATCAATGAATTTTATATGAAAAACGATATGTATTTACAGTTTTAGAAATTTTTCTTAAAATTAAAATATTTTTAATATTTTATGTAATATGAGATAAAATATATAGTTTTACATAAATGTTATGAAATGTGGTTTAAAATTATAAATATATAATCATTTCATTCAAATACAATCAAATGAAAAGACAATGTTTTGCATAATTTTGTTTATTATATTTAATCCAATCATAGTTTTTGTCGTCGACTCCAAACTCGACATTAAAAATGCTTATGAATTGGCGAACGAATCGTATTATAGAGAGAGAATTGTCTTGAAAAGTGAATTCACGAACGAATTCAAAATCAATTTCAGTTACGCTGACATCAATGTAATGGCAATTCTGTGTCAATTCATTCATAATGTTATAAACAAATTTCAATTATTTTCAATACAGAAATCAATTCAATTTATTTGAAATATAATAAAATGAAACCCTTTGACACTTATGTCACCTAACTCTGGTATAACCCCTTATTTTGCAGATCGATGTGAGCGGTCATTCTCTGGTCAATGATGTCAAACATTGTGTAGTATTAATGGAATCGTTTGCACCTCATTGTGTCAAAAGTGTCCGAAACAAGTGGCCGAAAGCAGACCATAATATGCAACGAATTCCACAATTTTATTTCAATGCCATTAAAGACAACAACTTTACGTATTTCTATGACTTCGGCGCTAATGGAAAGCCATTGTTCGAGAGCTACAAGTGTTGCATAATATACGAAATTCTCGATTGCATTCACACAGAATATAAACAAAATTGTGTCGGTCTTAGCTTTGGACCCGTCGATGAGGTCATACACCTGTTCACAATGGAAGTTCAGGTTCATATTATACGCGAATTCTTCATTGAATAATTTAATTAACACCCTTTGGGTGTGATTTTTCAGGATAACTGTGAGGGGTATCACATCGACAATAAGCTATTCAATGCTATCTCAAAGTCTAGATATCATAACAAACCGAAAACCGATGAAAAGGATTGTGTGAAACAATTCCTGAAGAGTTCTGACTGTAATTCGTTTGATATTCGTTCAAATGTTCAGTTGTTTTGTTTGGCGTTTAGTTTGTATTATTCGCTGCTAATGTGAAATACAATAAAGTCTTTCCAAAGAGACAAAAACTTTAAATTTATATATATTTTTATATTATATTTAATTTTTATTCAAAAATTGATTTAAAATTTCAAAAAACAATTTCAAAACATTTTATTAAATAATCAAAAAATAATTTTATTATAAAAATAACAGACAAAACAAATATTAATTTTTTTTATAAACAACTGATAAATACTCGATGATAAGTATCCGGGTATTAAATGTACTATTGTATCATTTATAAGTTAAGGTCAATTCATAGTTATTTCAATTAATAATAATAGAGATAAATATATTTTGATTTTTTGTTCAAAATGTTTAACGAAATTCATTCGTCTTATTGTTTAGTCTTAAGTCCACTACAGGCTGTAAAGGGAAAAAGTAATGATATTAAAATCAAATCATATTAACGAATAAATGCAAAAAATTATGAATCTTAAGAATTATACAATCTTTCAATGGATTCGTATTTTTGTGCACATAATATATATTGAATAAATGATCAAGGATAGTTACGGTTCTTAAGAATACGTGGAGCGCACTTGACTTCATCACAATAAGTGCACTCATGTTTGTCTGCGTCGAACGCCAGACCCGGTGGACAGTTCTGTAGAGCCTCTGTGCCCTCCCAGCAGTTGTAGTATAGCTCACAGTATATGGGATGCGGGAATTGACCCGTGGGTTGGGGGCACTTCTGCTTGTCCCAAGCCATCACACAGACCACCAGTGCTAACACGACCAACAAATGCTTCATTGATTCAAATAAATGGTAAGAATTTATTCAAAATAAGAGATATTTTATTTTATTTGTTCACAAACTAATGATTCGTTCAATAATTTTTAGTTCATTTATATATCATTTTTTCTTTCATTTTTATCATGGGTTACGTCATGTTAATACGTATGACCAGGGATTCAATTGGCCAAGAAGTGCATAACGTATAGAATTTCTTATAAAACATGAATTCAAATTAAAATGGAATTACATTTAATTATCGAGTATTTGATTTGCCGGATCCCGGAGTTGTTTAATCCCGGTTCACATTTCAATGAGTCCGGCTTCAGTACAAACTTCAACCATCTATACTAATCCCATCCCCAGTCCTAACCACCGGTGCATAACAACTGCTGCTAAAGACATGTGAGACAATGAAATATTTGGTTTCTATTAATACTATAATTATGTGATATGTGTTTGAATGCTATGACTGAGTGACAGATATTTTCATTGCATGAGTTCTCATAAACAAACACTTTTCAGATTAGATTAAAATTAATTCATATTTTGTTGAATATTTCAATCACTTGATTACATGACTATTGAATTCTGTTTTTTGTGTGCATTCGATGACATTATCTGTAAATATTTACAACGATTTTTAGCATAAAATCTATTTTACAGAAAATATTTTAATTTTAATTAGACTTTTGATAAAATGATTATTAAAGTAGAGAATAGAGTTATGTTCGCTTAGCTTAGAAACTGGTCAAGGTGATGCGCCAACGACCTTTGATCTAAAGACCAAGGAAAGGCTGAAGGAGATGCTTGAGGTCAAGGCCATATTGTGCGCGACAATTGCTTGACATTCAAATTAACAGTTATTATCATTTTGTTTGCATTTATTATTACTACTACTTATAAACCCTGATATCCATAGTGTTCTGTATTGGCGAACACTTCATATATTTTACTGATCCCTTGTCTCAAACAATGGGCGGACATTACATAATAGTCTTCTCTATTCTTATAAAGTCTTTAACAATAATCCTTAGAATATATTAACAGGAAATCGATTATTATTTACAATCACTTTTTCAATGCCTATCAATGGCTGATAATTATAAGTATTTTATAAAAGATGTATTAATACCTGGTATGGGATTATACACATAATCCCTTGGTATGTGTGTTTGCACTCGTTTTTGTCAAGAATGCAAATATGAGTACAAATTAAATACTTATTAAAATATTTCTCTTCAATACATCTAAACATTTAAATAAAAGTAAAATTTTATTGAAATATACATTAATTTTGACAATTGTTTAACAGAGCAGATGTTTATTATCTCATAGAGTCTTATACAACAAATAACAATAATATTACAATAAAAATATTTAACTTTAAAATTTTAAGTCTTTTACTATTAAATGACATTTAATTGTGTAATAAATTATTAATATTTTAAACCAATTAATAGAGAAATATTTGTGTTATCATTGGAAGAGATACTCAAAAATGTTATAATATTTATATCTTATATATTCATTCGTTAAGTGAAATGCACTCAATATTATAGATATTCACATTTACAAAGCGAAAGGTCATTTGTTACACAAAATTCTTTGTTGATTTAAATTTAAATAAATTTATAGAATGTATTATATTTTGAATTTACATTTGATTGGAATTACATTAAATATATTCACTAATACAATATAATGTAAACACTGAATTCAATACATATTATGGGCTTTAATATTATTAAGGGTTTTATAAGAATTTATTTTATATAAAAAGTATATTTTTGTCAATAATAATATACAATAGTTTTATATAATTTTCTATTTTTAGAATTTTTATAGTCTTTAAAGAGATTGAAATATTAAAAAAATAATGTTTTCAGAATTTAAGTCTCTCTCTCTCTCTCTCTCTCTCTCTCTCTCTC
>JAQIXR010001162.1:0-14904 GCA_034700825.1 Quadroppia sp. Gr-Ori-00064
AGAGAGAGAGAGAGAGAGAGAGAGAGAGAGAGAGAGAGAGAGAGAGAGAAAGTCAAAGAATTTTCTCGAAATGAATCTTATTTTTAATACAATATTTAGTGTAATTTCAATACAAAATATATTATAGTTTTCATAAGAATATTACATATTATTGAATAGATTTTAAGATTGAATTTGTTTAGTATTTTTGCTTTTATTCGAGAAAAATAGTTTACACAAAATTACATGAATTAGTCGTTTATTTTATTTTTAAAAATCAATATTTATTTTGAAATAAAATCTCAAATATTTGTGAAAATATTATTCTATTAAAAAACATTTTTTGTAAAATTATAGTAAAATAGAGCGAAAGTTATATTTATTTGTTGTTTTAAAATGATATGCAATTTATATGTTATGTTAATTTTCAAACAATTCTCTTCGGTTTAAATGCAGTGTAAATTGCAATAGAAGTTCCCTTCAAATCAGTTCCCTTCAGATCAGTCACTGTCAAAAAATTCGATTTTTGGGTCAATTTATTAAAAAATTGAATTTTTTCGAAACACCTAAAATGTCATCAATTTTATGACCAAAATATAATTTGTGTTAAAAAGCGTTAATATTTTTACCAAAAATAGAGTCAAACGAATCGATATTAAATGATATGATTTATTGAATACCATTTCTCATGGATTGGCAAACAGTTGGAAGAGAATCAAAATGATTAAAACAGTGGTTGAGGAAAGCCACCAATTCATGGATGTATTTCCTAAGAGTTGTCAACTCAGGCATAGGTTTGGCAATAAAATAGATTTGTTGGAAATTTCAAGAAATATAACTTTTAATAATCTTTTAAAACTAAATCTTTTAACCCATTGTTGATGTGCTGTCGAATGCATTCAATACTTCACAGTCATATTCATTGCCTTAATATATAAATAACATTCAATTCGACATATTTTGCAAAATTGTTTATTCATTCGCTTCGCATATAATCGTAAGACAATCACAATATGTATTACAAGAAAAAAATATGATTCAATTGAACCCATATTTCAATTACTGATAAAACCGTTCATTTGTTTTGCATTTAAATGAAATCAATTATTAGTTTCAAAAAATGAAAAGTTTTTTGTTTTATATAATAAAATCTTTTAGACAACAATTGCATTAAAAACACATTTACAAGAAATAACAAAAACTATTGTAATGTCAAATAAAATAAGAATTATTTGAAATCCTTTTTCTCCTTAATATCTGACCAGAGGTTGAAATTGTCTCAAATCATATGTTGTGAACAAATGTTATTTCTCTTTACTATTATTTATGCGACACTTCTTTGTCATTATTTTTGTTTTAGTTTTTATTTTTAAAAAAAACTTTTGCCAAAAATATTTTGAAAGCAAAAAAGTAAGTGAAAAAAATATGGACAACAATTGATGGCATCAAATGTGATGCTATAATAACTTTCTTTACTGTCATTCTTAACAGTCTTTCAACGTTATAAAGATTACAAATGGCTTTTGAGATAAGTTTTCCTTCAGTTTTATTACTTTTAAATGCAACCAATTTTTAGGTCTTCTCTTCTTTTTCTCTTTTTTTTGGACAAAAATTACTAAAAGTTATAAATTATTGCAATTCTTAAAGACTTTATATTTTTAGAGATAAAGAAAAAAAAAGAATTGACAAAAATATGAGAAAAGAGCGAATGATATTTGATATATTGAATCGATTTGGACATAATTTTTCATTTAATACTTGTTTCGTATACTTATCGATAAAATTATTGGAAATTTTTCATAAATAAGAAATGCATTGCTATTTGAAGTTAAGACCGAAACACATATTAATAGTGAAAGAGAAGTGAAATATAATGAATCGATTCGTGATTTTTGTCTCATTTCGATTCACTATAAATCACACAAAGATTTGAAACAAATGAAACAAATCTGAATTCAAGTGAAATCATATCAAATGCTATCAATTATTTTCAACTGTCTCTTGGAATGGATGTTGTGTTCAATTAATACCCGTTTCCTTCAAACCTATCAATGATTCAAATGAAATACAAATCGCATGACTTTTTTCACTGTTATTCACGATATGTTAACACAAAAAATGATTTTTTATTTGGAAATCTGGTCTGAGTTGAGGCTAACTCGGGTTGAGTGAAAGAGCACTGGTATATGAATCTGATGTCAGGCGATGGCCAACAATCATCAATAAAACAGATTCTGATTAATTAGTTTGTGTCAAATGAAACAATATTGGGAAAGGCGTGTAAATGTTTGGCCGGGCATTCAATGGCCTTCTATGACATCAAATAAACGGTTAGAAAATAAGTGCAAATAATATAATATAAGCTTATATTGAATGCTATTTTCCACATACAATACAATTCATTCAATCCCTGGCCATTCGTTTCGTTTAATTAAACGGTTGGATCGCCCCTAACAACCCCTAACAACCATTTCCTTAACACTGGCAGACCTTTGAGACATTCATTGAAACTCAAAGAGTGAATGAAAGGACAGAGAAAACCCTTTTGTGCCAATTATTTATGTCTATCATTAATAGATGGACCGAATAAACAAAAGTGAGAGCACAGGGATGTAATCCAATGCCAATAGGGTATCGCATAATAAATTGAAGTACAGGTGCTTTAAGTATACTATAGTTGTCCTCATCTGGATATGTATTCAAATTATTCTACTATTAATCAAACAATTGTTACAAAAGATATCGTCTGAAGAATTTATATCAAGCAATCAAATTGTTTGTCCCTGCGCTTGTATGTGCTCTATCTATCTGTCCTTTTTTGTCGTCTCATTAATTTTTAAAAATATTCAGAAAATAAATAAATATTATTATTATAACTATTTTTGTGAGAGATTTTTATAGCTCTCTATAAACTACAATATTTTATGTAAGAATTTTTTGATAAGATTTTAAATAATTATTGAAATGATTGTCAAATCGTGAGTTAAAACTCAATCAGAGGATAACATATAAATAATGTGAGATTATATGATAAGAGCAGACATTGTTGTGATCTTATTATATGTTCTCTACTATTGTTTATAAACTTATTAGTCTTTGCTTTACTTATGGCAACACTTCTGCAAAATAAAGCCAACAGTTTATCGTTATTACCCTTTCGTGAGACGGTGTTCAAAACTCAAAGAATATTCTGGACTAAAGTAGAGATAAAAAGTGTATTATCTTTAATGGAAAGCAACAAAACTTTTTAATTGCGATAATTCACTAAATTTTAATCTATTAATGCTTTCAAATCAAAATACAATCGATTCAAACATTTCAACATTAATTGAAATGTTTTTAAAGACATTTTATTCATAAATTAATTCTTGATTTTTGATGAATTTTAGCAACAAAAACAGTAATAGAGTTTTTTATGATAAAATTTATCAAAATTTAGAGTAAAATCCAAACAATAAATATTTATTTTAAAGTTTTTTGAAAGTGAATCAAAACATTCAAATATTTGGTTCGTTTCACAAGAATTTTCTTTCAGTTTTCTTCATATCTGACGAAAAGTTGTGAAAAGAGTATTAATATATTGGAAATAAAGGCAATGAATGGATCATTAACTCAGAGAGAAGTCGGATATAATATAAGAGGCAAAAAATATACTATATAAGCGTTAATAATCCGATTGGGATTGGATTTTGAGATTTTGTTTGCATTGGTTTCTATCGACATATCATAGCCTTTCCTATCATAGCCTTTCCTATCATTCACATAAACAATACTTATTTTTGTTTTTATTTTTCTCGTAATTGAAATTCTTTTCACAACTTTCCCAAAAATCTAAAGCATTTGAATTCGTATTTTATTTTTATTTAAATTTTTAATTAATTTAGTGAATGAAAAGTCATATTATATTTTGTGATTCAATATATGAATTCAAATTTTTTATTTGTTTTCTTTATTTTTTCGTTGTTTTGAATGCATTTTCATTAATCACAACATTTAATACTAATTAGAAATTAAATCCAAAAAAGTTTTCTAATGAGAAATGAATGCAAACTTCACTTCTCTTTCACTAATGAATTCATTTAATCACATATAAAAAGTAATGCAAAATAATTAGAAATTAAATGTTAAATCTCTTAATGAAAACACAACTCAACTCTTATCCTCTATTTTGTGATTATACAAATGAGTGAATATTTTTTGTGTAATTCTGTCGTCAAATGAACTAATATCTCAAATGAATCAAAATTTATGTCAATTTTTATATAATTATAGTTTATTGTATGAAATATAATATATTATAACTTATGAATGAATTCAATCATTATTTTTGTATTACAACCAAAAGTATGAACAAAATTAATCTCTTGAGACATATCTTTCAAAGAATATAAAAAATTGTTTTAAAATTGATTTTTTTCATCCATTTATTAATTAATTAATTTTTCTCTTCACTACAAGTGTTTCATTTTCACACGTTTTGAGAGCCCTTTCAATAAATTATTAATTTATATAATAATTTAATGCCAAACCTCTCAGTGCCATAAACCCAGTGCCACAACACCTGAAGGTTACAAAATATATAACTTATATTAAATTTGAATTACAAACTCATTGCCTGAATATCACAAATCAATTTTCATTCAAAGTTAATGTTATCTTATTTTTAATAATCGACTTAAAAAGTGACAACTTTTTTATTAATAACATTCAACACTAAAAGCTTTTTTTGAAATGAAATTTTCTTTCGAGTATTTATTCAATAAATTTCAGAACATTTTTCAATTAAAAGTCAACCAAAAATACAGGAAATGGTGAGAAAAATGTCAAAAACATATGCTTTGAAGAGATTTTTGATTTAAAAATCACCTGAAAATATTCTTAAGGGGTTATAGTTATCATTGATAATGATATATAATATTAAAATCTTATATTATCTAAAAATTTCACATTTGATAAATAATTGAATTTTGTTTCAGAAGTCATGGCATTTGTCATCAATTTTTAAAATATATTATTTGTGTCCGTCTTTTGAGTTGATTTTTAGACACATTTTAGGCTTATGTCAAAGAATGAAAGCCTAATAAAAAACGATATACGCTTTTAATGCACTTTCACTTTCACTACACTTTTTGGGTTCAGTAAAGAATAGAAAAACTGATTCAACTTCAAAACAGTATAGAAAAAGGTATTGTTATGTATAAAAAAATAAAGTTTTGGTGTCATTTGCAGTGAATTCAACCACTTCATTGATGGCTTTGAATGAGTGTTGGATTTGCTGTGACTTTGCTTTCATTTTATTGAATATAACACAAGCGATGAATACTTTTTGTATTTCTTAAGGAATTATTCAAAAACTTATTTTAAAGAATATTTTTTTGACTTTATATTTATTAATGTATTGAATAAACATTAAAATATTTTGTAAAAATGAGAAATTTGTCGACTTTTGATTGAATGTATCCAAAGAATAATGAATGTAATGATCAAAGACAGAAGTATTGGTTTAGCCATTGCTGTAATGTCACAAATATTACATTTAATCTCTCGATTATCTCTATATTTACTTTTAAAAGGAGTTATTTGAGTGAAAATGAGTGAAAATTTCGGTTAATGTTTAATGTACTGCAAGTAAAGGCAAAACATTTTGCTTTCAAACAAATCCTTGTTTTTCTCAACTCTATATAAGTCTATATTTGGACCTAATTTGCAATAATTGTCTCACATTTAAGACACTCTTAAAGTTTTTGATGGGATGTCATTACGACAACATTTATATAAAAGAGACAGTAATTAACAAAAAATATTAACCAAAACGTTTGGCCTTTTATGTTATGAATGAAAATAAGTAAAAATTTAAATATTATTTTTTATTTAAGATTTTGAAATGAATTTTAAGTGACATCTAATGTGACATAAATTTCTTGTAAACATTATATTCAAATCTATTTTATAAATTTTGTCATTTATTTGCATCAAAACATTTATTGTTAATTCATTCAAATTTATTTTTTTCTGTCATTATATAAATTTTTTTATTACAATATTTTCTAAAACTTTATTACATTTTTACTCAAGAATTCGTAAAAATATGTCTTTATTATCGTCCAAATTGTCAAAGAATTTCATAATTCATAAAAACGCGTTAAAAATTTTATTCAAATTTAAAATTTTAAATTTTATGGTTAAAAATGTTTTTCATTATTAATATTATTGTTGTTATGATATATGGATAATAAGGCAATGAATGCAAGCATAAGAAGCGATGCATTCATTGATTTCCGTCTCATTGGGTTTGAAATGACTTTCACATACGAGTCCTCTATGTATATGAGTCTAAGGGAACAAAAGGCAAAAATATGTTATATCTTTTGTAGTGAAATATTTTTGATTCATTCAGTCATTAATGTGCAGATCGTCTGCATTGATGTGTCTCTCATCTCAGGAACCGATTTGGTCGACAACTAAAATATTTAGTGAGAAAAAATGGTTGAGTCGTTGTCCAAAATGAGAGGAAGTGGCAAATCATTATCGCCATTGCCTTCGAATATGTTCTCTAATAGTTTTCATTCAATGGTTAACAACAGAATAGGAATCCACTCATTATATCCCTATTCATTGTAATCACATTTTTTCGACACAATATTCACTCATTTATGAAAATCTTTTCACAATTTTTATGTAAATTCTTTTGATTTAATGTATATTCAAAGAGAAAGAATATTCTTATAAGATATGAAGTTTTGAGTTTTTTCTGTTGTAATTTTAATCCTATATTTTTTGTGTATAATATATGTTGAAGAAAAAGAAATACTTTTCAGTCGTTAATCAAATTAAAGTAATTCTTGTCTTTCGGTTCAATTCAATTGCAAATACGAAATGAATAAAAGATTAGAATTAGTGATGAATTTTTATCATTAGATCCGCTGTTTTGGTAACGAATTTATTTGAATAAAACTTTAATACTTTTAAAGGTTTTGAATATAATATAAAACACTTTGTATTCCGTTTGTGTAATAAAAAAAAAGTTTATAAAAATAATAAAATTTATTCGAACAACGCTTTCGGCGATTCATATCATCTGAAACTTATTTTAACGAATTTTATTTGTTTTTTCATATTTTTTTAATTTATAAAATAATTCCTTTATTTAAACAAAAGAAATTATATTAAAATAATATAGTGTTTAATATTCTATTAAATATCAAATATGAGTAAAATTGTATATGTAATGTATTTGCTTTTGATATCATTTATTATTTCTGTATAAAATTATTTGAAAAATACAAAAAAAACCTTTTATTTTGAAAGTGAAATATTATAAACATTTTGACCAATACATCAAAAGTACAATTTTGTTGATATTATGAAGATTTTTGTCTATATTTTGGAGCTCTTTAATGTTTGACATTTATTCTGTCAGTTAATGTTGGGTCAGTCACATAGCACTGGTATTATATTGGATATGTTTTGCAAACTTAATCAAACGTAAGTAAAGAATATCATAAGTAATGAACACATTTGTGTCCAACACTTCAAAGACATTCCGCAACAACAGTCATGTCATCAAAATTATTCCAAATGTTTTACTCTAAACCCCATTATCTTTGAGCTCTATTATCTTGAATATGCCGTAGATGTTCTTCATGGAGACATTCTTCACGATAACATGTTTTGCTATAATTAACGCAATGTCTGATAAGAAATATTTCAATTAAAATATAAATAAATAAATCTATCGAAACAATTAAGAGCTGTTCATAACTTTTAGCTATTAATTACAAAACATTTTTCAATGTATTAAATGATAAATATATCAAACAATGAGTTTTTTACCACATTTCAAATCATTTATATAGACTGAATTAATCTTGGTCTTCATTTTGTTTTATGCAATAATATAAACTCATTAAAATTATACCAAAAATAACTCTATTTTATGAAATACTTTATAATAATACTGAATACAACCGACACCTAAAAGAGTACTGTATTTTCAAAGCCATACTAATTGTGTTGAAAATAATTGTCGACGAAATATAACGACTTTCTTCTCATGTATTATACATTCAATTGAAGCAATTTTTTAATCAAATTTTTAAATACTTTTCCCAAAACTATTTGAGTGAATATTGATTTCAATCCAGTATTTCATTTGTAATAATAAGAAAAAACTTAATATTAAATATTAAGTGAACCATAAGTTTGAAAATTTATATTTTCAGTCATTCAAGTGAAACATTCTTTGGAAATATGTCTCAAAAGCATTGGATATTAAGGAAATGATCAGACATTTGGTTCATTTATTTTTGATTTATTGTAATATTTTGAATATCAATGAAAAAACTTTTTATGTAATAAACATTTCTTATGACGACTGCAAAGGATTAATGGTTTGGCCTTTTGTTAAGTTTATGCTAAATATTATATAAGAGAATTGAAATTTGAAATCAGATTCAAATGTTTGGATGTGTTTGTAATGCAAATGCAAAGTCGATGTCATTATTGAAACGATTGTCACATCGTTTCACTTCCTCTTCAATTACAATAACATTCTTCCTGTTCTTGTCGTCGATGGTATGCTTCCATACCATTGATTATGTCATCTATTCATCAAAATTAAGAATAATATTAAAGAGAGTTTTGTTTTGCAAATGATTTCATAGAAAATATAGAAAATTATGAAATGAATGAACAAATTGTTTTAGTTTTAAAAGTCTATCATTTTTTTTATTAATGAATATTTAAATTTCAAAACAAAATCATTTAAAATATTATTCTTTATATTGTTTGTAGAAAAAACAAAATTGTAGAAATGAGAGGGAAATCCATTGAAAAGGAAAGGCCTGTCATTTCAATGTTCAGTCGTCGACACATACTTTGGTTCTTCAAGTCTTGAGATCTTATTTTAAAAGAAAAACATTTCATTCATTACTTGTTTTGATTTGATTTGCATGAATTGGGATGTCTTAGAGATTATGTTTCATGAGATGGCAGAAAAGGGAGAGAGAGGGAGAGAGAGGGAGAGAAAGGGAGAGAAAGGGAGAGAAAGGGAAAGAAAGGGAGAGAAAGGGAGAGAGAGAAAGGGAAAGGGAGAGAGAGAGAGAGAGAGAGAGAGAGATAAAAATAATTTTTAAAAAGTCTTTAAGTAATATAAAATCTCAATAAAATGCCTTCAATTAATGGCTCTATTTTTTGCTGATTATATTTTCTCATCAATTCTTATAAATATAATATTTCACGAAATATATGAAAATGAGTCATATTTTGATTAATTACTATAACAAAATATAATCGGTTTTACCTTCACTTAAATTTGAATTTAATACTCAATTAAATAAATATATGTTTTGAATGTTTAGTGAAAAATATTTACAAAAATATCCATTTAGTTAACCATAGAGTGAGACATAAGGCGTGCGAATGACAGCACTTGAATGCAATGATCAGTTGGAAATACATACAGTAGTTATGGGGAATGGAGTGAAAAATCATGCCTTCAGTACTATATCATGTTTTTGGCACTAATTAGAGATATGTTCGTTATGTCTATATGTCGTCCACTCTATATATTCAACAATTTTTCAAAAAATCTTAAATAATTTTTTTGTTAATTATTTTACGCCAAAATTCATACAATTTTTAGATTACTTTCATTTATTCATTGCTTTAAATCTCAATAACACTTAAAGTTTCCACAAATAGTAGTTTGAAATGAGTTTTGAAATTATGTTTAATTGCTTTGAAATATAAGAAATGACATAAAAGTTAATCTCATTTTTGACTCTTTGGAAGAAAAAACATTTACACTTAAAATGTTTTTTGCACTCAAATTGTGTGTATTTTTAAAGTATTCCTCATCTAATGAATTGACTTTTAGTTAAGGTTGTTGTTTGTAATGTATTATATACGTATACATGTATTATATACACATAATACTGTACATTATGTAAAATAAAATACATATTCCCATGTATTTTATGTATTATATTTTGAAAAGTGAAATACATTTATTTTAACCTTACTTTTAATGCATATATTTCATGAAATACTCGTCTATTTTCAGCATTTATTTTCAATAATAATTCATTAATAATTTGTTTACTCATTAATAACATAAAAAATATTAGTTTTGAACTAATATTTTTGTCAATAATTGAGTTAACATTTAATTTAATTTAATGAAAATCAATTAAAATATTTGTTTTTGAAACGTATTTTCAATTAAAAAATGTTTTTCAAAAAACTCATTAAAAACTATTTCTCAACTTTTTTCGTATCTCATAATTATTATTAATATTTGAGTTTATTTGCATTTTTAGAAAATTAATAAATTTGATGAAAGACAGCACTTATACGACATATGCATGCATTTAATAAGAGCACATCACAAGCACAGGTGTGTTCAGGACTTCCAAACAATATTCATTTAAAGTGAATAAATCAAAAAAACAATTCAATTCAACACAAGTTCACGAATAAAGCAAAACTGTATTTCAATTATAAACTGAGGTCAGGCAGAAACGGCAGATCCACTGCTAGGACACACTATTGTATATAACGGTTACAATAACTTGAATTAAAATCACAATTGGATGGAAAGGCTGTACATCAATAGTAAAGAAGAGCCATTTGTCTCATAATATTTATTGAAGGCTTGTGTATGAGATTCGTTGCGATGGTATGTCTTCTCCCCCTCTCTGTCATACATCTGCTCTCCTTATGTCTATAATAACTGTGCCATTTGTTGTCCAATACATGGCTTTCACTGAAATATTACTCTATATTTAGCATAAGCTATGTATGACTTCATCAACGAATTTACATAAAGATATTTAACATTAAATTTATCGAAAAATACTTAAGAATTATAACAATGAATTGTTTTCACAGAAATTATATTTTCTCCGTTTATGTTTAAAAAATTTTATTTCTTGAATGACAACACTTTTCATCTCTTATTCATGCAATTAATGTTAGAATTTTGTAATGAATTTAAGGAATTTTATTGAATTTTATTTTTGCAAAACAAATAAATTGTTTTGTTTTTATATTTACGAAACGTTTGAATGAATTATTGAAATCTTTCAAACAGTATATAATGATATTAACGGCTTTTGCTATAATAATAATAATTTTTTGTTAATCCGCTTAATATCCTAATGAAAACCCACTCTTTTCTACAGTTCTGTTGAGATTATTGACTCGAAAGACAATAAATTAATGAAAATCATTTGAGACCATAATCTTAATCCTAATCTATTGTTGTTCTGTTTGTTGTGAACTTCAGTTCAACACATGAAATGAATTGTTTTTATTACAAATACATTTCATTTCAAATAATGAATTTTTTGAATTAATTTCGGGGAATAAAACAATTTATGATACAATAGGGGTATTAAAGGGGTATTAATTTTATTTATTGAGATGTCATCGAACTTAAAATGTTCTCAATTTTAGTTACTTTTTAATAGAGTTATCGAAATAGTTGTCAATAAGTGCTTTGATTGAGATATTGTTTGGTATTCAATATCATTGTTAAGAAGTTCTCAACTTTTTATATATTCAAAAGAAGTCATGTTTTCTCATCTCAGGCCCAGTACGAGAATAACAGTATTTTATATTATTATTTAGAGCATGTGCTGCTCTGCACTCTGCCATCCAGTGCTCTAAACACTTCTCCAGTTCTTCAGTGCTCTCGACAACGATTTTTTGGTCGGATTACAGATTTGGACGAATGGATGTGTTTAGAGCCATAGCAACGTTGAGATGGCATGAAAGGCATGAGCGTTGAACACTGTTACCATCGATCTGAACAGTACTGCCTGTGCTGTTGTTGTGAGCAAAAGTATGTGCTCTGGTTTGGCCATAGCTCACAACCAGACATACATTCACTCAGTTCTGTTCATTCGTCTGTCTTTCAGTCAATAGTATAACGAAACTAAAAAACCACTGAATATTTGGTTAGACTTTTAAAAAGTTGGCAAAAGTTGTACAAATCACGCAATCAGTGCTATCTGTGCTCAACACTAACTGAGCAAATCAGTGATCTCTGGTCTGAACTGTGGGCAACGGCTCTATTCGACCGCTGATAACAATTATGTGAAATTATTATCTTTTTTAAACTTTACAAAAAAGTTTATTCAAACGAATCAAGCGATCATTGATTACTGTATTAAACATTGCATTGATTTTGTGTTAACTTTAATAATAATAACTTCAAGACTAATGAGAAGTTTTTATAACGAAATGTAAATTATTTGACAATTATTTTGTTTTTTGACTGAAAATACGTTTTGAAGCTATAATAAAGATATGAAAATATTTGCTGAAAATTAATGGCCAAAAGTGTTTAAACTATATTGACTTTCAATGACTGTAAGACTATTACTATTTGTTGTATAATATTTTTATTACAAATTTTTGATATGAATTGAAATAAATATTATTATGAAAAGGAAATTCAATTCTCTATTGCTTTCAATAGTCTTTACAAACTGTATATAAAAGAGAGAAATATAAGGAAAAAGAGAAAAAAGGTTTTATTTGTTAAGCGATAGAAATAAATGTTTTTTCGCTTCTTTTAAATTGTTTTTCAGACAAAATAATAACAACTTTTTTGACGAAAAAAAATAAATTGTTTTTTCGTTTATTAAATGTGCGTAAAAATGGGTAGAAATTGTTGTCTTAATAATGGCTTTTGGCTCAAAGCCTCCAAAGGCAGGCCCTATCATACCCAAGCACATTCACATTCAAGTAAAGTCAATTCAATGGACAGTCATTGCTGTCAGTCATTAATAGACCCGAATTCGTGTTCGACCAAAAAGAGGCACAATTATTCATCTGCCGGTGCTCTCAATCAGACAAAACGATTGTGTGATCGAAGAAAAACATTTAATTACAATAATAATAATAAACTGAATTCTAGTGAAGAGCACCAGAAGAAGGACTGGAGAAAAGAGTGTTTGATATATACAATACTATTTTGCTTTTCATTCATGTGTTTCGTGAATATTCTTGAGGGAGACTTTGTTCACGACGACATTGTGGCCATAGTTTACAACCCAGACGTCTTGGGAAAGACCAATCTCTACCAATTATTCCTCAACGACTTTTGGGGCAAACCTATGGCAGACCCGGGTATGCATGCAATCACTTATACTCTATTAATATATTATATTTAATAAATCATTTCATCAATGATTTGATATTATAATAAAATTTATTCATTTCTTTTGTTATTAGATTCTCATAAAAGTTATCGACCCTTAACTACACTCACATTCAGGTAAGAATTGAAATATTTTTAAAAATATTATAAACAATAAGTTTTAAACTTTTATATTATATTATATTTCATAGAATTTATGTAATGTTTAAGAAATTTATTGACTAAAAAGTGAGAGAATTTGTATTTTTTTTGAATGAAATATTTGAAGAGATCATGACTTTTAAAGAGAATCAATTTCTTCATTAAGTGTTTTATTTATTTTTGTGAAGAGTTTTGGCATTTCTTATACTTTTTGGGTCAAAGTTTTGTGAGATTTGAAGACTAAATAGACTTTGTGTATAGACTCGAAAGGAGTTGCGTTTATATGTCTGACAACGAAAACATTAATTAAAACTTATTTCCTATTCTTCAACAAAATATATCTTTCTTTCAGCGAATTATTTATATATTTTAATATATTTTTTCATCAAAAATGTTAATTAAATTCAATTAAAATGTTATTATTTTTCATTAATGTTTTATAATTTTCGTCGACATTTAGCATAAAAGCCATCGAATTAAGGGATAAAATATTATATTCTTTTCATTAATTAATTAATTAATTATATATAAAAACTGTCGAATAAAATGAGAAAAACGTCAACAAAAATAATAATAATTTAGATTTTCTCTCTTATTATAAATAATTAAAAAGTATTTTGTGATTCATTAAAATAAATAATTACTTCATTCATAACAAACAAAATATAAATTCTTATAATTTAAATGAATTTTTTGTTTGTTTCAAAATAATCAATGAATTTATATTTTATTTTTTATTCAGACAAACAATTGAAAAATAATACATTTTATCGATTTCTAATGAAATAAATATTTTGATCAAAAAAATAGATAAATATTTTCAATATTTGATTTCTTATCGAAAAAACTTTTATCATTTACTACATTATGGGTCAAAAATGGATAGTCTTTGAAATTGAATACTTTTTTTGAAAGTACATTTAGTTATAAAATATGGTATTCTTTATATATTATATAATATTTGAGAGAAAGAGATAGAGTTTGAGTAAAATTAATGAATGTCTGATATATTTATATTACACTCTATTAATAATACACGAGTTATGACACAAAAGACAGGTTTGACTTTCATTGTAATCCATAATAAGAGTCAGTATTTCATTATAGTTTACCATCAATTCAGTCGTCAAAACATTTTTTAAAAATAATTCAGAAAATTAAAAATTATTTTGAGATTGACTTTCGATTGGATTTTGTTATAATTTATTTCATTTATTTTTTTTCTTAAACTTTCTTTTGGCTTAAAATCTGATTCAATTTAAATATAAGTTATTTTGAGTTTAAAAATAAAGTCGAAGAGAAATATGTGAAATATTTTGTCTTTTTTTCTCTCAATTTATTTGTTTCATTCATTTTGTCTAATAATTGATGTTTTTTATTGTTTTGAAACAATTTTCTTTGAAAGAGAGCTCAAAACTAGTGCACAGTTATAAGTAGAGCACAGACTGTTATGGAAGGAGCAAAGGATTAGTCTGAATGATATATTGTTTAAAGTGAGAAATGACATAATCTCTCGAATCCATTCCTAAAGAAATTTTTTCACTTTTACATCAGAATTAGCAACAAATCTCTCTCTCTCTCTCTCTCTCTCTCTCTCTCTCTCTCTCTCTCTCTCT
>JAQIXR010001163.1:0-14896 GCA_034700825.1 Quadroppia sp. Gr-Ori-00064
ACCCTTCGATGGACTCATGTGAAGAACCCCTTAAATTAATGGTCTGATCCTTACCTCCGATATAGTAATCCATAATGAGATAGAGATTGCTTTCGTCTTGAAATGAAAAGTACAATTTTGTGAACCAATCACGCGATCCGTGCAGTAAAATATCCCTTTCCTCCCGATAACACGCCGTCTGTTTGAATAAATTAATTTAATTGATTTTGAATACAATTGTTAACAAAGAGTTGAGACAAACCTCTGCCCTCTTAAGCATTTCCAGTTTGTTCAATGTCTTCATTGCATATATGTTTCCATTGCTTTTGGCCTACAATTCAATTGATTAATAGTTTTATCGAAAAAACAATAAAACAAACAATAATTATATGGTAATGAATGGCAATCATCGGCCCATACCTTGACGAGAGCCACCTGACCAAAAGCACCTCTTCCTATGACTTTCAATTGTTCAAAATCATTGGCTTTGAGTTGCAATTCATTAAGTCTTTCAATGAAAGGCTTAACGAATTCACAAAACTTTTGCTGTTGTTTATTACGAGTTGTGTTTGCATTCCTAAGAGTATTAAACAATCATTGAATGGCTTTCAAATCAATTGAGAAATATTTCTCTTCAGAACATTGGGTTCACATTAATGTCATCTCAATATTGAATGTAATCTCAATTTTATGATTTATGGATCAGTTATTGACTTTGCCATAAGAGCAGACAATTGCAAAAAATGCTTTAAATAAACGATTATTTGTGTGAAGAGTTTGAAGAATAGATTCAATAATGTAATGATATTTACATTTTGTAATTAAATCATTTGTCAGTCAAACGATTGAATAAATATTTGCTAATTAATGACAATAAATGTTATATTGTTTATGAAAAATAATATATTATTATTTCAATGTATTATAGATTTGCACTAAAAAGGTGTCAAAGTTTTTGTTGAATAAATTGAAATTAAAATAAACTATAAATATATGGGAAAAATGATATCAATTGAAATGAAGACATAAATGAAAACAATTTAATTTCATATAATATTTCATTACTTTATGAATTGATTTGAAATATAATATGAATTTGTATTTCGTTTGACATTTGAGTGTTTAATGTATTTAATAAAGAGTTGACAAAAACATAATTAAATGCAATATTCAGTCAATAATTAATTAATTGAAAAATAGGGGAAATATATATAATATGAATATATTTATTGCAAAATCAATTCATACAAACCTTTGGCACTCATAATAGACAGCAATCAATACATCGGCCAATAGTTCACAATTAATGGACTTTCCGTCAAAAAGTGTCGGTCCTATCGATAGCAATGTCTCCAATCGTTGGAACCGTTCCTCAAGTGATGGACTCAAAGGTCTTTCAAAATTATTAATTGATTTATCGATCAATCGATTCATTGATTTACTAAACATTTCAGACATTTTCAGACAATAATTGTTTTATTATTAAAAATGAACCAAAACTTGAATATAATCTCAATTTTGGCGATAAATTCGGCGGAAATTCATTGATAAATAAATCAAAATATAATCACATTTTTTTGCTTTTAAAAATTGGGCCAAAATTTGGCAACAAATTCATAATCAATATTTCAACAGATATTTAGTAAAAATTAAGAAATAAATTATTAATTACTTATGAAAAGAGTATTAAATTTTTATATAAAATGATTTAAATTGAATTTAAAGCCATAAATGTTTTGCAAAACATTTTCAAAACAATAATTAAAAGTCATTTAAAAAGCTTTGAATGAAAAACGAAATCAAAATAAACATTAAATTGCATTACAATTGAATGAATGAATGATTTTTCCCAACACTTAAAGCCTTTAAAGCCTTTTCGACATATTTTTCAATCATAACAAAAATAACGTCAAAATTGAAAATCATTTTTGTATTCATTGAATGCAAACTCAACTCAAGATCAGAGCAAATATTGAGACATTATTTATGGTATAACACAATAGCCGTTGATATCAATGCAAAACCAATGAATGGTGTGTTAGAAGTGCTGTCGAAGAAGTGAGTGGAAGTGTCGAAGAAGTGTTGTTGAGCACAGGTATGGTTCAGGTCCAGAAGGGGATACTTATTGAATGCGATGAACAGATGAAACAGTTTTTGCTACATTTGGACGAAACCAATGCTTTGGGAACACGTTTTGTGATACAAGACTTGGATTCAACTCATCTGTTCATATCTTCAGACATTATTGAACGCCTTAAGAACCAAATCGACGATCTTATGGATCAGATATCGTTTGTGGACATCAATTGAGTGATTTGTCTTAAGAAACACTTTTTATATACATTTATTGAATGCAAACCAATAGCAAAATGAGTGCAAAAGTGAACAAAACTATTGGATCTAATCGTCAATCACTACAACGACAACAATACCGGGTTTTGGACGAGTCGGCCCGAAATAGACGGAAACGGAACCAATTGGAACAGTTGGAAAGGGACAACCATCACGATGACCCTCATGCAAACCTTGTTATGCATAAGAAAGCGCCCAAATTTGAGGACAAACCCAATACCAATGGTTTGGGCTCTTCGACAAAGAGACACCAATTGCCCAGAAGTCGAATGCTTGACATCAATGCCCTCATCGAAGACGACGCTAAGACAGAAGAGCCTAATTATAGCAGTTGTTCGGCGCCGTCTCCTATGCCCTGTCCTTCCGACGGCTCTCAAAGAAGGGTCGGATATGTGGTTAAACGCCATTTCTGTAGTGTCTGTGGATTTGTGTCAAACTATCTGTGCGTCAATTGTGGTATGCGTTACTGTTGTCTCAGTTGTCTCAAACACCATCGCGACACAAGATGTCTCAAATGGGTCTCATAGTTGGCATCACTTCTGCATCCATTCATTAATATTTTTGATCTAAAAATTGAAATAAACTTTTCATAAAATAAAGATTTCATTCATTTTTTGCTTTACTTTCAATTCAATGGCTTTTAATATCTTATTATAAAATCGTTTTAATATTAATACTTTCATTGCATATGAATTGAGACCACAATTCAATCGTAACGTTATTTATGAATTGAATACAAACTTTGAAACCAAAACAAAAAGACGTGAAATCGTTGACAAACGATATCCAAGATCTAGAAGTTAACCACTCTATTGACAGACCCGGAGCATAGGGTGAAAAGGGGGTTAAATTCGTTAGAAAACTTGTGTTAATCGTTGTCGAAAATGAAGTCACTATTTGTCTGATCTCTTGATGTCTTATTAATATATTTTTGATTTAAGGCTAACCATCGATGGGTTGGATGTGTTGTTTCCATACGATTACATATATCCGGAACAATATTCATATATGTGTGAACTCAAGAAGTGTTTGGACTATAAAGGACACGGCCTTCTGGAGATGCCTTCCGGAACCGGAAAGACTATATCTCTGTTGGCTTTGATTATCGCATATCAGAGACAATATCCAAATATGGTCTCAAAACTGATTTACTGCTCGCGAACTGTTCCAGAGATTGAGAAAGTGATAGAAGAGTTAAAACATTTGAATGACTATTATCTCAAGTCGTCGACTGATGGCAAACAAAATAGTTTTGTCGGTTTGTGTTTGACTTCGAGGAAGAACTTATGTATTCATCCGATGGTTAGTAAAGAAAAAGATGGGAAAGTAGTGGACGGGAAGTGCTTTTCACTGACAGCTTCTCATAAGCGAACGATCGCTAAGTCAGAGGAAAACCTCTCAAACCTTTGCTCTTTTTATGAAAAGTTTGAGGAAATGGATCGTCAAGTCTTACTTCCCAACGGTGTCTACAATATAGATGACCTCAAAGCCTATGGCCGTTTGAAAGGGGTTTGTCCCTATTTTATGGCCAGACATGCCTTAAGTCAGGCAAATGTTGTCGTTTACAGCTATTACTATCTGTTAGATCCGAAGATCGCAGAAATTGTCTCAAAGCAGTTCCCAAAAGAGTCTGTTGTGGTCTTCGATGAGGCCCACAATATCGACAACGTTTGCATCGAATCAATGAGTGTTACCATAAATAGAAGACTTTTAGACAAATGTCAAACAAATATCAATTCATTACAAGAGACCATTCGTCACATCAAAGAAGTCGATGAACAGAAACTTAAGACAGAGTATCAGAGATTAGTGGAAGGGCTGAAAGAAGCGAATAAATCACGAGAAGCTGATCTATTTTTAGCCAATCCTATACTTCCTAACGATGTCCTACAAGAAGCCATTCCCGGAAACATCAGAAATGCTGAACATTTTGTGCTATTTTTGAAACGATTACTCGAATACGTGAAGTCCAGACTTCGTGTCCAACACATGGCTCAGGAAAGTTCGGTCTCTTTTCTCAAAGACATTGCGACCAAAGTCTGTATCGAACGAAAACCGTTGAGGTTTTGCTCTGAAAGACTTCGTTCACTGATTAGAACCCTAGAAGTCAACGATATAACCGATTTCACACCTCTGACTCTTCTGTGCAATTTCGCCACTTTAGTGAGCACTTACACCAAGGGATTCACTATTTTGATCGAACCCTTTGACGACAGAACGCCCACAATATCGAACCCAATCCTTCACTTCAGTTGTTTGGACGCATCTATAGCTATAAAACCCGTTTTCGAAAGGTTTCAATCAGTGGTAATCACTTCTGGAACTCTATCACCCCTTGAGATGTATCCAAAGATATTAGATTTTAATCCAACGACAATCATGTCATTGACAATGTCTTTGTCGCGTCAGTGCATTCTTCCTATAATTGTGACCAAAGGCAACGACCAAATGGCTGTCACTTCAAAGTTCGAGTGCAGGAACGATATGGCAGTTGTCAGAAACTATGGCAATCTATTGATCGAAATGTCAGCCATAGTTCCCGATGGTTTGGTCTGTTTCTTCACCAGCTATTCATATATGGAACAGATTGTTGCCATTTGGTACGAACAGGGGGTCATCGATAATATACAGCGCAATAAGTTATTGTTCATTGAGACACAGGACGCACACGAGACCAGTCTTGCGCTCTATAACTATACCAAGGCCTGTGAGAATGGACGCGGAGCTGTTCTTCTCTCTGTGGCCAGGGGTAAGGTGTCGGAAGGCATAGACTTCGACCATCATTTGGGTCGTTGTGTTATAATGTTTGGCATTCCCTACGTTTACACTCAATCGCGTATATTGAAAGCAAGACTCGAATATCTTAGGGATCAGTTCGACATCAGAGAAAACGACTTTCTCACATTCGATGCCATGAGACACGCGGCCCAATGTGTGGGTCGGGCGGTCAGGGGCAAGACTGACTACGGGATCATGTGCTTCGCCGATAAGGTGAGTGCTTTGTATTGTTTTGTTTGTATTTAATAATTAATTGACATTTGATTCACAAATAAAGCGATTCTCGCGTTCAGACAAACTCAAGAGACTTCCGAAATGGATTGTCCAACACATCAACGACTCTAACCTTAACCTAAGTATCGAAGAAGCGGTTCAAATATCAAAGCGATTCCTTCGACAAATGGCACAACCATTCACTCGAGTCAGTTATACAATCATTTTTCAATAGAGTGCCATATTTTGATGCATTGCTTGCCATTCAATAGGAAGACCAATTGGGGATATCTTTGCTTAGTTTTGAACAATTGAAAGACGAGGAAAGTGTGAAGAAGACGTTGTCTCGCATCTGATGTTTGTTTTTAGTCTTTTGTAAATTTATTTTCAATTAAAATGTCCTATAATTTGAAACTTTATTTATTCTAATTATTTTCGAATTAATTTAATGAATGAATTGAAAGAAAATAACAAATATTTTATTATAAATAAAACTTTTATTAAAATTTTTCACTTATTGTTCGGAATTACATATAAAAAACCTATGGATTAATATAAAAGTTTTCTACAATTTTATGCTCAAAATGTTAGACAAATGTTTGGTTTTTTAGTAAAATTTAATAAAAAGTTTTCGAACAAAGAGTAAATGCAAATAAAAAACATCTTTCGTTCAAAAGAACTATAAAAGAAAGTTATTTTTGAGTCTTCAGTCCATTGTATTATATAATAAATGAGCAAAAATTGAAATTCAAAAAAGAATTAATATTTTTGGAGATATTATTGATTCATATATTCTTATATCTGTTATAAACACACAATTCGTTCATTGATTGTATTGTCGAATAAAACAAATCGATTGAGAGTAAGAAAGACTAGAGATTAGGATAACTAATACTAATTATGACAACAATATTAATATATATTATAATAAAAGTACTTTCACTCTAATAGTGATCCACGTCTTGTGGCCACAAAACCCTATTTGTATCCAAACTCTTATTTACAATTGAATTCTCACTCAATATATCAGTTGAAAGAAAACCAAATAAACTATTGAACATAAAATGAATGAATTATTTGTCTAAATATTACAAATCTATTCTAAACTCAATTAAAGTTATTGAAGAAATCGATTATTCGTTTGAATAAAAATCTTAATAAATGTGTGCATAAAATGGTTAATAAAAGGTTAGAATAAATATTGCAATAATAAACAGTTTGTCCGATAGAAAGACAATAAAATTCAATGTAAAAACATTAACACTTAATACGAACAGCACTGGTATATACCGTACCTCTAAAGTAATAACTGTTGTATAATATGATATAAAAATTTGAAAATTCACTCAAAATTTGAGCATTAATTGAATGGTTGGGTAGTATTAGAATTACAAATCATGACTAGTATTACAATAGTATTAGTAAATAATTATATTATAGTTGTTATAAAATTGGCTCAAATACTGCCTTTCCATCAAAGCTGTGTTAAATATTGACCAAAATGTAATAAATGTTATCTTAAGTTATGAGCAATTATTGCATAGAGAAATGCAACTCAAAATCCATTCCTTTTAATCATTCATTTCTTAAGCCATAAGACATTCATCAGTGCATTGAATATCGTTTGATTTGTTGTCACTTCTATTGAATGTTTGGCTTTCAATGTCTTTGTCTATTAAGTCCTATAATTACTCAACGATTCAATAAGAATCTCTTGAGGAACAGAACCCCTGCGCGGCTTACTATTAAAAATCCACTGCAATGCAGGAGAGTCTGCACCCGAGTCTAGAGAACAGGCCTGTCTTCGTAATAATTTTGAATGGTGTTGAGCACTGGTAGTCGAATGATAAAAGCTTTTGTTTTTCTTCATTGAAGAAACCAAATATTCGAGTGAACGGCCCCTTATGGCACCCAATCGGTTCAGTTTAGCACCGTTTGAATTGTGTATATTATTAGCCGAATGACGGGTCGCACCGGGAGTCACATTATCTGCTTTGTCGACGGGAAACGATGAGCGCCTTTGCTGGTCCTGAGAGGCCAGGAAGACAAGGGCAGCCGCAGCCGCCAACTCACAGCTCGCATAAACATCAATACATCCCGGTGCTGAACCGCGACGTCCTATCATTTGCTTCTATAAGTTTTTCAAATTTTGAGTGTTTTATAATAAGGTTATAATCATTGGTTTTGACCACATTTTGACCAAAACTAATAATTTTGATACCTTCTCATATAAGTGCGGGCCATGAAAGCCATGGGATGGCTGTCCCAGTGGTGGCATTTGCAGTGAATATGGTTTAATATTAAGAGAGATGTTTTGCTTCAGTTCCTCTTCCTCCTCTTCCTCATCCATCTGTAAATTCCAAAGAACTTTAGATTTATTAAAAAATTTATGGTTGGGGTCATTGGTGTCGGCGTTGGGCGGAGTTCCGCATCCATTGACGCATTTTTTAGTTTTATATTTAAAAGCACTTTTCAATTGAATTAAATTAATTTCTGTCTTAAAATCTTTCAAATTATTCAATGAATTGCTTTTCTTCAAAGATTCGTCTCTTTGTTTGGCAGTGAAGACACTCTCGAAAGAGTGTCTGCGCTTTAGTTTAGGTTTGACCACAGAATAGTTCCACTGATCGTCATTGAAGCGAAGATTGTTCATCAGTTGTCGTGATAGAGGAGAGCATAAGAATTGGTCCCACAATTCGAACAAAGGGGTGACAATACTTTTAAAAAAATCTGACATAAAATGATTTAACGATTTAGTCGAATGAGTATTAAAGGAAAGTCAGATCAGACCTGTTTGTATGCGAGCGATGCCAGTGGTCTGTCGATTACATATAGGAGTGATAGGAATATTCAATTGTTTTTCATAGTCTCCCTGTCTGTAGAACTCGTTGCATATCTGTTCGCTCCAACGCTTGCTCAAAGTCCAGGGCCGACACGGGTTTCCGAGATCAGCGCACTTGAGAGCTATCTGTAGAATGAAGTGTCGATTCTCTGGTATTGTCAGCGAAAATGATTCAGAATTTGATAAATAATTTTTAAAGATTGAGATGTAATGACTCTGTCGTGTGATATCTGTGGCCAGTATTAATATCTTCAGCAGTGATTCGATTTGATACCACTCTTCGGCTGAAAAGTGGTCGAAGATTTGTGATTCATGGAAGCAGGAAAGGGCGAAACGCCAGTGATGTCTCTCCAGTACTGAGAAATTCTAATTCAAAGAATATACAAAAGAATTATATTTTAAAATTTTATTAATATAACAATTATTCAATGATAAGACCTAAGTAAGTGCAAGGTAAGTGCAAGGTTAGTTAGTTATCACAAGAGCTAGGTAACTCAAAGCTGGACTCAATCTAAGCATATAACAAAATATTTAGTAAATAAAAAACGAATTAAAAAGTTATGAATTTATCAAAATTATTGCATTTCTTTATAAAATTCAAAACAAATTTACATAAAATTCTTATTTCAAACATTTTTTATATTTTTATTTGAAATAAAAATCAAATAATAAAACGAATACAAATTAATGCAAAAATCTCTTCATATATAATAAAAGTTTTATTACGAAACCAAAAGTAATTATTTGTTTAGTTTCTTATTATAGTTTATAACTGATTGACTTCGATATAGAGCCCCCACCTGTGAACCTATACTCCTTGAGCACATCTGATCCCTGGCCCAAATATCTATAAAATATGGTTTGACTTACTTTGTAAAGCGACGCCAAATGGCTTTTGGTTGCGATCAGAAAGTGTTGATTAACTCCCGGGTGATCTAAATCGTGAGACACGGCCGCTAATAGTGAGCACATGGCCTCCATTGGTGTCAAATATTGTTTTATTTTATTTTCTTGAATAAAGCAATGCATAGCTTGTGTCACATCCGCCGCATGAACTGCCGGCCCGTAAACCAAACTCATTACAATTGATTCAAAACTTGATGTCAATTAAAGCAAATAATACCTGAGTTGTGGTAAGGGTTGGTGTCGTGATATCCTAGAGCACAGACAGAGACAAACATAAGACACATTAAATTGTATGACCAGATGCTGAGCACTGGTAGGACTAATACCTGCTTCCAAAAAGCCTATCGAATGATGAAAAGAATAAGATTTGAATTAGTTTTAAAAGTTATGGAAAACTAAGTTTTGATTGTATTTTGTTTTTGAGAAGACTTACGAAAACAGCGCAAAACGTTGATTACATCGAGTTTGAAGATTCTTATGAAATCATATTCAACAAAAAGATGGAATAGAAGTGTTGAGAGCGAGTGACCGCCGGTCAGGACATCGAGTGTGAATGTATTGAACTTCCACTTCGATGATTGTCTCAAATATCTGCCTGTAATGCCATAATAGCTCTGATCTAACAGTGCTATCGGATCGATATGAATGCTTCGTTGGATACTTTTACGGCGCCGTAATGTTATCAGAAGATATCCACGATTTTCCTCATTATCGATGTCTTCCTCTTCAACATCTGAACCATTTTTTGGTGAATGGATTTCTGGGACTAAATTGATATCATTTTCAGAATATATTGTTTTGAAAAACTTGTCAAATATTCAACACTAACTGCATTCTATAATACGCTTATCATTGGGACCCCTTGTGCTCGACTCCTGCAATGGTTGGGCTAATGTTTGATGAGTGTCTGTAATATTAATACACATTTAGATTATTATAATTCAATTATTTTGAATAATTTTTCAAATTTTGTCATTCGATAGTTTAGCTCAAAATACGTGACTCTAATCAGAGTCAAACTATAATATAGTAAAGATTGCATCAGTTTTGAGAATATCATATTTTGATATGAATTCAAAATTAAATATCAATTAAAATAATAAATATTAATTAGAGTTAAATTCAATTATAACATGAGTTGGACAGCAGTCAACTATAGGAGTTCTATAGAGTAATAAGTTTTGGAATATTTTCAACAAATTATTGTACATTAAATTTAATATAATTTTTGTTAAGAAATAAAACATTAAAATAATTAATAATAAAATTGTCATTAAATAAAATAATATTTGTTTACTTAATATAATTGATTTTTATATGAAAAGTGCAAATAATGTTTAGACAAAATATTTTCATAGAATTTGTAATATTTTAATTATGAATAATTACCTAAAATCCAAGAGAAACATAGAGTTTGGTCATCTTGAGAATGAACTCTAATAACTGACGGTTCCTTTGAAACAAAACATATAATATTGTAATTAAATTTTATAATAATTATTATACAATCAAAAAATGTTTACATTTTTGTTGAAAGAAATAACTGTTTTATGAATAACAGACATAAAGAATATATTTGAAAAAGTTAAACAAGTATTGAATTAAACAAATATTCATAAAATATCAAACAATTAAAATATATTTTCAAATAACTAAAAGTGTGTTCATTTGGATGTGAGTCAATAACTTATGAATAAGTGAATCAAAGCCAGATATTCTCGAAATAACTTTTACAGAATATTTTTAAATATTCTTTTCACTTATTTTTTACACAAAACATTGTTTAGTTTTTTGGTTTGTAATACTTTGTATAACAAATCGATGTCTCAATAAATAAATATCTATTGACTAAAATAAACTCATTTATCACAGACACATATATTGAACAGAATTTCCTATATTGTATAAAACATGTGAATATTGACCCCTTTTTTATTATTTATATGAATTGAACGTTTGTTTAATAATTTGTTTGCAAATTATTTATCAAATGCTTTAACAAATGAAGTAATTTTTGATATTTGTTGACAAAAATGTTTTGTATTTTACAAATTATATGAAAATTCAAACGAAAGAGAAATAAAAATCTCTTTTGTGTTTGCATTCATTTCAGCAATAAATTCAATTCAATTCTCGCTTCAATGAGTTTACATGACTTTTGTTTCTCTGATCCAAATCTAAACAATTACTGTTTGGAAATTCAAATCATTTAATTAAATAATACTAAATACTATTAAATGAATAGATTGTAAACATTAAAAAATAAATTAAAACTTTATAAACAATGAGCAATGGTATAAACCACCTTGGTGTTAGCCATTTAGCTTGACTATTAATATTGTGATCGCAATTGTAATAATAGTTTAAAACTTAATATAAACTTAAAATTAATTGAAATAATATTAATAAATAAATAAAAATTTGCAAAAATTTCACACAATATCAAATGCTTATTAACTTATGATTGACTTTTGATAATATTATTCGTCAATATTTGGTTTAACGAACTATTTGTTAGTAAAGTTGTCAGCATTTTATTCATTTTGAACTTTGAAAACCTTTTCAAAACAAATTTATTCGAGTATTTTATACAACTGGCCTGAAGTGAACCCTCAAACAAATCTATATTTATATAGTATTCGCGAAATATATTTATTTTAATATTTTTTTATTGAGTAAAAACTCATTTTTTGCGTTTTTATACACTATATAAGAAATGCTTTAATACATTGAACTCTATTTTAGTTGTGTTGCAAACTTAGAGGAAAATAATTTGAAAAAATTCTTTTCATTAGAATATTCTGTATTTTTAATGAGATATTAAGCGAAATTTGGGTCAAATTCTATTTTAATTGTTTTACTCGACAAAAATATTTGCATTATTTTTGCTTTTAATTTAGAATTATTGCACAAATAAAATGTCTATGTATTTCATAAGTGAACACTACTATCGGTGCGACAAATGTGTGTTAATTTTGATTAACTTAAATTTTTGTGTATTTGTGAAATTGCTTTTCAATGTTTGACTCAATAGAAATTGTAGTATAATTTTGAAGACTATAATCATTGCTTTAATTGCTGTGGTATTCAATGGAAACCAATTCACAGCTAATAATATCTATTCTAAAGCTATAAATGTATAACAAAATTAAAACAATAATGAAATGTGAAAAACGTTTAGCAATAAAATGATCTGCAATTCAACTAATTTGCTGTCAATTTGAGTTATATTTATTATTAACGTTTAAATAGTTTGAATAGTCTTTCGTTTATCACTTCGGGATAACTATAAATAAATGAATGAAAACTTTGATTAATTTTCTCAAAACAATTATAAATAACAGCAAATAATAACAATATTTTATTCTTGATATCAAATGCTTTGCTAAATAAACAAATAATACTTGTAAATGATCTAGGTAATGTGTGCTAGATTATTAAAACCATGAGAATATCGATTATTATAATAATAATAAATTAAAAATAAGTTTATATTTAATGCTATAAATATTAAAACATTTATTCATTAATATCTGATATACATATAAACCGTTCACTCAGTGAATGAGTTTTTTAAGTATAATTTATTATTTATTCTCAAAAAAAGCTCAAATTCATGATCCGTATAATCTAATGAATGGGTCGCCAGTATTGAAATATCAACTCATTAGAGGAAAGTCTACTTAGACTTTAAACTTGTTTTTACATAAACCTATTTCTCAAATTAAAACTCATATTAAATAAACTGCTATTAAATGAAATGTTTTAGCATTTGCTCTTAATTTGAAAACAATTTTTACAAAACTATAAAAACAATAATAAATATATTTGTTGTATAATAAAGAATATTCCGATTTATATAAATATTTTCATTTAATTTATTTCTCTCAAAATACTGTAATAGAAGACCTACAGTGGAATAGGCAATCAATAACTCTTTTGATGATTATCTAAATATAAAGACTTTTCGTATTATATATAAATAGTAATAAGTTTTAGTATTGAGTGAATAGTAATTATAAATACATAGAATTATATAAAATATTTCACTTTATTTCTGGTATTAATAAATCGATTTAAAAATAGAGCACATTTTAACTGATATATCACAAACACAACTGTCCATATGATAGACTATCGCAGGAATGGTTCAATTGATCCGATATAGGGCTCAACAAATAAACAAAAGTCAATTTATTGTTAAATATCTTTATATTTATTTAATGTTTGATTATTTTTGTTGAAAACAATCATAATTTTGATTATAAGACAATCGAATAATAATAATAATATTCTGTAAAATTGTATGAAAGCAAACATCGATTGGGTTTTCTTTATAAGGAAATGATGTTTTGTATTGAAATACGACTACAATAAAGGAGATAACCATAGATTCTTAGGTGGGATTCGGGGATATTTTGCCATTAAATTCGTGACATTTGTCTTATATTTTATATAATTATTATTTTCATTGTTTTAATAAAAACAATATTAATAAACAATTTATTTATAAAATAAAAAATAACTGATTTATAGACAAATGTCAAATGCCAGGGGTTTTAGTGTTACACCTTTATGGCAATCAAAATAAATAATCAGAGATTGTGTTCGCCGTCAAAAGAGATGTTATTTTAAGAAAATAATGAAAATCTTTGCAAATATAATAACAATTAATTTTTAGAAAAACATGTTTTCAGGAAATTGTTATAAAAATTAAATCAATTTTTAACATAAAATGTGATAATAATGTAAAACAAATCTAATATTAAATATAATAAATTGTTTGTGAATATTATCATTGATTTCACGATTAAAATCTTTTGATTCAAGACATCAATTGATAAAAATAGAGATAAATTCAAATAATAATAAATCTTTTTTGCTTTCCTTTGAAAGACTAAACTTTTTGTCAGAAATTAGAATAACTTTTAATGAAAGTTATTATTATATGATATGAAAGACAGGAATCATATGAAGTGTTATTAAAAATAATTAAATACTAATATATTATGAGTTAATCATCAAATAAATTATAAAAAATTCTCATTTATTTCGTCTTTTGCAACACATTTGTCAATAGAGTGCGAATTGGATCACATAAGCAGTATATGAATGGATGTGTTTCTCATATCCCTGTTCATCGCTCATCCCTGTACTGCTCGATCAGATAGAGTGCTCCAAATACATGCATAGGAATGGGATCACAATTTTCATTAAGAGCTCATCCTTTGATTGAAGGCATTTCAATGGTTTGCTTTCAAACGATTATTTGATTGAATGTTCAAAACATTTCATAAGAGTTTGAACGAAAAGTTTGATGTTTTCAATGGTTTTGATTTTGACTTATATTTTGATTACATTTTTTGGTTCAATGTCTTCATAGAACAGATCTCACATGAGATTGATTTTCAATAAATGAATTGTATTTAAATTTGATTTGATATGAGGAGGAATGGGAGGAATGGGAGGAATGGGTTGGAAAGGGAGTAAGTGTTTGTTTATGTTGTTGTTGACAGTGCTATGAATGGGAAGGAGTGATAGGTCTGTGGTCACAATTGGTGGACAATACCTGGTTGGGCAGAGAGTGGGGCACAAGTGTCCACTGGAACTGATTGGCCTGGGAGTGGTGACCGTCACCGTCGACGACGATCACGTGTTGAGGTCTTCGTAGGGTGCGATTGAGTCTCATGCAAGTCGTGTACGGAATCATTACTATTACTGATAGTTGTATTCATTTCTTTCAAACATAGCATTCAATAGTTTAGTGAACTCTCAGACAAACACAAAAACATATGAAAGTGAGGACTGATAGCACTGATAGCACTG
>JAQIXR010001164.1:0-14872 GCA_034700825.1 Quadroppia sp. Gr-Ori-00064
CTCTCTCTCTCTCTCTCTCTCTCTCTCTCTCTCTCTCTCTCTCTCTCTCTTTGTCTTTTATTTTAACTCTGCCTTCAGTTTTGAATCAAACCTAAACCTCTGTCGACGTCCTCTGAGCCAGAATTATACGAAAACTTATTGTTATAACAAATCTCTTTCATTGGTTAGTATTGTATATATATTTTCATATGAGTCCAAACATACAATTCTATGTCATTTGATTTTCAAAACTTTTTTTTAAACTTTTCCACCATTTCTTTGACCCCAAACCCAACGAAAATTCTAACTGAAAAAATGTGAGACAATAGACATAATGTTTGTTGTTTTGCCGAAACTCACGTTTCAGGTATTTGTGTGCGATTTTCGGGTGAGTGACTCGAATGACTCGAAGGACTCGACTGAACGAATCACTTGAAATCAAATCTAAAACTTTTCACAAAAATGTTTTCAAAAATATATTTATATATAAATTGTATTTTTTTCGAGAGAATGCGAACTCAATTTGAGTGGCAATTGAAATGTCTGTAGTGTTGGCACATAATGAAGACCTTCCCGTTCCTGGTCTGCGCCCGAATTGCCATTTTGCTCATCCAAATGTCAACCCGAATGAGTGATCACTAGAATCCCTATTGGGCTTAACATTGAGTCCACGATTTCATTGGCTATTTATGTCTCCGAATCTGAGATATCTATCATTGAAGTTGAGATCAAATATAAAAATCAAATAATATCTGAGTTTAAGCACAAACTATGTCTGACTTTCACTGATATTATGATAAAAATACTATATTTTCAAATGTCAATAATAACTATGATTTCATTATTTGTTTTTTGTTTTTAAACTAAAGTTTTTAATTGAAAACAAATTTTAAGATATTTTGAAGAATGTCAAAAATAAAGCAAACAATTGAAAACAATTCGTATTTTTATGTTATGTTTTAATTCAAATGTATTTTAATTTATTGATTAATAGTTAATATTTTTCTCTAATAATCTGATGCTTAAAGCAATCAAAAAGCCATTTGAAGAGAAGTGCGTCTTAAGAGCCATAGCCTCCCTCCCCTCCCGGTGCGATGCAATGCTTTTAAGTGAAAATAAATTGAAAATAAAACAGATCGCGACATAAAACAATATTGATGGCAGCTCTGCACCGGCACATTCGCCTGTGTCTCACGTTTTATTTTAATGTAACGATTGTTTTGATGGCACAAATAGAGCACCAAATTCTAAACTATATACCAGTGCTCTCAGCACAGGCAGCTCAGCTCAGTTCACAATTGCTAACTATAGACATATTAAAGTTAAATAAATCTAATCTTATCTGATGGACGGGATAGTAATTTGTTATTTGGGAGAGGGAGGAAAGGGAGAGAGTGAGTGAGAGAGGAGAGTGTGTGAGAGGACTGGGTTTTGATCACATTATCATAATTATTGGAAATTTATTATAACTTATTTGAGATTTTTGCGAACAAGCTATGAATCGGTTGGATGTGGGCTAAGGTATTGTGTGTTCCGCACCGGGAAGTGAATAGTGTATGGAATATGTATTGATATGATATATATTGAGAGGAATGGTATGCAATGGTTTGTCATAGCGAGTAATGTGAGTATGACGTGATGTAATATATCAGTTCAGGTGTTACAGAGCAAACCAATACATGCATGTCTGTGCTCTGCTGTCTGTGCTCTGCTGTCTGTGCTGTCATTACATTAATGAGTTCTCAGGAGAGAGACTCAGATGCCATTATGGCACAGCACTGGCACAGCACTGGCACAACTCTAGACACACTTCACCGAAACATACTGTGCCTGCAGTTGCAGTGTCACTATGAATGACGACAATTATATTCACTGCAGATATGAATACAAAAAATAATTCATACTTTCTTTGCCTTTGAATCCCATAAACAATATTTAATTTCAATTTAATCGATTGAATAAACTTTTTGTTGTTTTGATTGTTTTGCATAAAATTGTGAATCAATTCTCAATTATTACTTATATATAGAAATTCTCACATTTTTTCTCGAATGCATTTTTGATGAATGTATGAAAAAGTTGTAATTATTTTCGATATAAGTGTTTGTATTGTATTTGAAAAACATTATAAAGAAATAAAAGTATAAAAAGTATTACAGAATAGAAGGAAAGGGAGTAAAACAAGTTTGTTATGCCAGCCGTTCCAATGGAGCGTTGGTTTTGGTTTTTTAGTAAAGCTTTTTTATACTGTTTTTGCTCTCTTTGCCAAATGAGAGGAGAGTCAGCTTTGCGTTGTGTTTGTTCCACAGCTCTGGTATATACAGATCCTGGTGTAGAGCAGGCATTGCGAAGCAGGTATAAAGTTATAGTGAAGGAGAGGGACGGCTGAAGAGAGCACGAACAGTGAGAGGGAGATCGAGAGAACAGAGCGTTGGCTGCTTTGCACTATCGAGAGTGTATGTTAGGCAGAGGCAGAGCACAGAGCAGAGCACAGGCAGAACAGAGCACAGGCAGAGCTAGCACTGGCACAGCACTGGCAGAGTTGGCTGTGCTTGATAGGGTGTAGCCCATAAGGCCTGGTAATCCATCACTGTCATCGATTCGATTGTGACGAACCCCCCCTATGGTCACGATAGAGAGAGTTATGGTTGGCCTAACGCTGTCACGTGTTTCAGTGCTTACGCTATGCTTATGCTAATATGTGAGGCAGAGGTGGAGCTTAAGCACAGTTAAGCGACATCGAAGCCAAAGAAAAATTATTTCCATCCAATTCACCTCGATATTAATGGTACTAATGGTCATGAGTTCCTTTTTGATGAACTCTTCGCCGTCGGTGTCGGCCTATGTGTCGGCTGATCCAAAGTTTCCACCGAACGAAGAATACTCGCAATCTAACTACATTCCGGACTATTACGGTGCCAGTGCTCAGACATCGGCTAACGTTCCGACAACACATCCATCACATTATGGATACCATCACCACTCACACCATCCGGCCCTCAACTACATCGACCAAACACAACAACATCAGTACCATCACCACAACCACCACATCGGGCCTACAGCCCCTCCTCAGTACTACACTCCATGCACGGCCGGAGGAATGGGTGCTGGAGGTGCGCCTCCACCCCATGCCCCCATACACCATACCATCGCAGCACCCCATCAGATATCACCCCATCAGTCGTCAATCGCACCTCAATTGTCACACCTGTCCCGAGTGTCGAGTCCGGGACTGCATCGGTCGCCGTCACCTCGAACTCAGGCGGCCTTAAGTATTGTAGAGCCGCCGTCACCACCAGATTGTGCTATGTCTGGCCATAGTGGCAGCGACTCGGGTACGGGAAATGGGGGTAGTGGTGGACACCCTGTGATTTACCCCTGGATGAAGAAGGTCCACATAAACCAAGGTAATTGTAAAGGTAAACACATGTTAACTGTTTAGACGAATGTTTGGATTTGTTATATCTAATGAAAGGCAATATATTTTGTCACATAATAGAGTTGGCAATACTGCCAGCGCTGGCAATACTTGTGCCGCCTTTGCATACAAAGCAATAATAATAAATCTTTTTAAACGCTTTCTCTCTCTCTCTCTCTTTCTCTCTTCCGCACTGCAATCACTCCGCACAGCCCGAGTGGCACAGGCCTTCTTGTGCTCACATTACCATCGATGGCAACACTGCCATAAAAACCCATTCCTCCCCAGTCAGACGCCATAACCTTGCCTTTGGCCTCAATGGCCTCCATTGCCGCCGCGTCCCTATGCTTGAGCACAAGTATTCGCCAACTTTTAAAATGAAATATTCGAGTGAAGGCACAGAACATATGCTATGATAGACTACCCGTCCATTTGTTATATTATTATTTGTTATGTTATTATATTTTTTCAAAACCCCTGTTATTATAGGAATTCAATACAAGTCTACAGTTATTATGTTTTTCACTATTCCTGAACTCAATGCCAATTAATTATTGTTTATTGCAATCCCAGTGCAAAATGGAACGGCATTTACTGGAATGGAGCCCAAGAGACAGAGGACGGCATATACGAGGCATCAGATCCTTGAATTAGAAAAAGAATTCCATTTTAATCGGTATTTAACCCGAAGAAGACGTATAGAAATCGCACACTCCTTGTGTTTGAGTGAACGACAGATTAAGATATGGTTTCAAAACAGACGAATGAAATGGAAAAAAGACAATAAATTGCCGAACACTAAGAATGTGAAGAAGAAGAACCAACAGAACCAACAGTCGGCCAACAATGGCCAACCGCCCTCTCAGTCGACACAAAATGCTCACGATATGAGCCAGATGCAAATGGCACAACAACCCCCTCCTCTCATCCCTACTGAGCCCAAAAGTGAAGCGCCGACATATGGTTTGACCGAACTGTGAGCCAAAAGACATGGCATTCACTCTAATCACACAAATAATAGTTACTAAACATATGAGACTCTCGTCGACAACGATTGAGACGATTGTAACCGAAAACTAGTATAACGTGTGATAGAATTCAATGTTTTCGCTGTTATTATAAATGCTATTAAAACTCATAACAAAATTGTGACCAAATTTGACAAAAAGAGAAATATATTCTTCAGTCAAATCAAGTTCACAGAACCAAAACCAAAAGGCCTGTTGTGACTGACAGACACCCATCGGCAACATTTGGCTCTGGGCTAACAAAACCAAACAAAAAATACGACATTCCTGTGAATATTCATTATTTAATAACCAATTGATAAAAACATTCATTGAATCGACTCATAACTGAAGTGTATTATAAAATGAAGGCATTTGTGCAATGGATTCACTTTTCAGTTTTATTCCTCGTTTCATATTTTCGATATTAAACAAGCGATGAATACAAGTGTACAGAAGATTGTCGGCCAATGAGTGGACGGACAGACAGACACACGGGTCAGTTGTCGATTCAAAGCTCGCAAATAGCAAATTGTATAAAAACTATACGACTATACCAGTGATCATATATATAGTGTTTTGCGTATGTATTGTATAAATAAATATATAAATCTACACAAACTCTAGTACTGTATGAAAATCTACTCAAAAACACAAAAAAGTGATGGATTTGGAATCGATTGGCATTTTTTATGATTAATTTTCACTCAAATACACGCATTCAATGTTATGTTCCTCTAATGTTATATACTTTATCAGCGCCGACACCGCAAGCAATTGAAGCAATTTTACCAAAATCAACGTTTCTATCGATTATTTCTCAGTCTCTCTCTCTCTCTCTCTCTCTCTCTCTCTCTCTCTCTCTCTCTCTCTCTCTCTCTCCGCTCTCTCATCTATCGCTGATATGTTTAAAATGAGAAAAAGAAATATAAGTAAATTGTGTAACGATTTGACGATTTGAGTATAACTACTGTTAAACCAATTGTAGAAATGTATAACAATATGAAAAATATTTGAAAGACAGACAAAACACTATTTCTGCAAACATTTGCCATAAATCGATGAACAGTTAACATATTACATATGAGGGTTGTATTTGTACACAATTGTAATGTAATTAAGCGCTGATATGTCGGGTCACACACGATGTAGGGCTGAATGACTGCAATTAATTTATTGTGATATCAATTCAATTATAAATAACAAGAACTAATAATTGTAAACATTTGTTCCAAACACTGGATTTGCAATTTTCAAACTTATAATAACTTTGTCTTAATTTATAAAAACATTAAACAGAGAGCACCCATACATACATCCATACATCTCATCATATTTCTCTTTAGCTTCAAAAACAACATTTTATTATTATATAACAAAATAATATTCAGATTATTCTTCTCTTCGTTTCATAATTTAAGTGATAAATCGATTTGTAAACTAAAATCATTGCACTATTTATTTCTATTTGTTTTTTCTCAAACAAATCAATTCATTATAATATTCTTTCTGTATATTTAGCTCTTATTCAAAAAAATATAAAAAATTTTGTTAAATAACTGAAACATAAATTAATGTTATTATCAAAAAAATTCTTGTCTTAATTTAAAGCATTGAAATAATGTTTAAAAAAACTCATTTATTGTATAGTATTTTCAATGGAAATAATTTTTCTTATTGAATATAAAGTGTTTTAAATGCAATAACTTTCCTCTAATTAACTAATTTTCCTGAATTCCCAAACACTATATACAGTGTAGACAACTATTATTGTTGTTTTATACGAAGTTTAATGTTTTTTATGAATTACTACTTTCTCACTGTTTTTACGCAATTTTTGTTAGAAATTTTTGCTCATTTTTCTCTCGTTTTGTCTTTTGTTTTGCTATCAATACAAATATCTACACATTTCTCATTTCACTCTTTTTCGCTCAAACAGCAAAACAACAAAACCGAGTGATTTGCACTGTTATGCAATTTGGGCTCCTTTTCCTTCTCACTGGTATTCAGACAATGTTGATGTGCTCTCTATTGCTGACTCTCTCCCTCTCTCTCATTCTCTCTCAATTCAATCCATATATTCTTATTCATAACAAAAATCTCTATAAATTTGATTTTGCGATCGTTTGGGCGATAACTAAGTCTTGTTTTTGTGTTTTCTTGTCTTAAGAATTGATTGACAATTCTTTTGATAAGCAATTTATCTGAATATAAAAGTTCCTCATTTCAAAAGTGGAGTCTCTTCAGACTCGACGGGATCTCCGGTACCCTTACATAGTGTGCGACAATTTTATTATATAAGGCATTAATTTCTCAATTCTCAATTGTAATTAATTTAAATTACAATTTTCTACAAATTATATGACATTTGAAGACAATAATACAAATCATTAATGAATTACTTCAACCAAAGACAGAACACTCTGTTTAACAAATTTTATGCTCAGAAAATGACTCAAAATATATGAATAAATTGATTGTTAATTATTAATTAAATGACAAATAATTTCTGATTTTAATTATTTAAGTAAAGAATATTTTGTTTATTTATTTCGAGGAAAAATAATTTTGTTTTCAATTCAAAAGAAACTGTAAATACATTTAAGCTTTAAATTGAAATATAATATAAATTGAATTGAATTATCATTTCATACAAAAGTAATGTTTGATACTTTGATGGGTTATTAAGTGAGCGCCGAAGTGAATGAGCGCTCGTATATTGGACTGGTATGCAAATGCCACCTCCAATAGTGGATTATATTACACGCTAGCTTACGATCTGCTCAGGGATGTGATCGATGAGTCTCAGATGAAGTCGGTCTCAACTACTCGTCCCTATCTCTCATACTTAGACTGGATTTAGCCCTAAAAACACAATTATATGCGAATACGCCATAAGAACTCATAGGACTCATAGGACTGTATGCTTGGCTTTATTAATAATTTGATAGTGTTTGGCACTTTGATCCAGGGGCTGATTTATCAACGGTTACGTCATTACATGCAATGTAGGACTCATTAAAACAATACTCACAACTCATGTAGAATTTGTAGCGCTTGCCAGAGGCTATCATTATATAATACCAGTGCTATAGAAGAGAACTGCTTCTACTTTCTCACAGTCTGTTTAGGGATAATTAAATTCTTTGAATCGATTCAACATTTTTTAAATTAATAAATTATGAAAAAAATTGCTCATTATTTATGTGTTTGTTTTGCTTTTTTCATTCATATTTTCATTCAAATCGTTATAGTATTAAAACATAATTTTATTTGAATAATGATTTCGATGAAAATATTATATAAATTGTAACAAAAATTTGATTAATTTGATTGAGTGCTCACAAAAGCCAACATTGAGTGTGAGTTCAGTTATAATAAGTATAATTAATATTGTCGTATAGTATAGTGGACTCCAGTTCCAATATAACCGTTTCTCGCCATTACTTTTTGGGTCCTGTGCTCGACATGTCGTGAGAGCCTATCTATGAGTGCTATGAATGCAATGACTGGCAATCAGTGCCAACATTAATGCCTAGTTTGAGACGGAATTTAACTCTAGTCATAAGTATTGTGAAAATATTTTATTATTTCTCGTGAGATGTTTGCACTCATTCTAATTATACAAGAGTTATGTCATATGCCTACCAGTGACTACCAGTGCCTTCAGTAGTTCGCATCAATGCTCAGGCATTGGCTCAGACCTACAGTAGTTTGGGAGACATATATCGAATTGAGTAGAGTATTGAAGTGAACGGAACAGACATTTGTTTGAGCGCTGAGCGCATCACTATTTAAGCTCTGGAGGTAAGGGAGATAAAGAGTGCCCTTAATGAAGGTAATACTCTTGAGAGGATCATCGCATCGCACAAACACAACACATACACCACTTGTTGAGCAACACATCTCTTACTATTTCTATTTACTTAACACAACATCCATTTCCACTCAGATCTCGATTCGATTGATTCAGATTTTGTTGAGTGAAATGCTTTTACACTAAACACTAAAACGTCCGAAACTTTTAGAGAAATACAATTTGCTCTGAATTTTCTCTAATGACTAACAATACTAACAATAATGCGATTATTATTTAATGCTTTCTGTAGTCAACTATTTATGTCCCAAAAAATACATTCATTTTCTCTCGTCTTTTCAAAAACAATAAATCAAATTATTTTAGAATTGTTTCCGAGTTTTTCATTCAAATAATGAACAAATGTTTTGATATTTTGTGGCTCTAATTGTCTGACCCTTTGATGACCCAGAAGTCGAGTATTAAGATATAGTTCATATGAAATACAAGAATAGCTAAACAAAGGAATACAAGACCCGGGTATGAGTCAGATGTCTCTCCTGAGACACCATTTCTATCTATCTCTTGGTCGAGCGAACCCTTCCTTTCCATTCCTTTAGTCATTTCTCTCGACTTTGATTTATGGTTTAGATTTACGACTGTTGTTGAGGACAGTCGTAGTCATAGTCATAGTCATACCAGTCATCTGTGCTTTTCATAGTAATCGCATATCAGAGGCATATTCGCAACTGGCGATTGATCTGTGCTTGTTCGGCATACCTGAGCGCCCAGGGCGTTATGGCGTTTCTATAACATATCTCTTTGAATGTTTCCATTATAATAGTAAACCGTATATAGAATTGCATTTCAATACCGGTGACTATAATCTAGTTTTGACTCAACATTATCTTAATTGCTTAATAAAAAATTTAGAAACTCTTACAAACTCTCACAAACTCTCGAATAACGGACAGACAATTAATTTGACGGTTGTTTGCAATTGACTTAATCTATAAATTAAGTATCGCTTTAAACACTGTCTGCTATTTTTCATTCTATAAGTACAGACCATAAAATTTAATGGTTTTTATTAATAAATAAACAATTTATAGAAATTATGTTAAAATCAAGTCATCAATTATAACCAAAACACAGATCTCTCACACATTTTGCGTCAAATATTATTTTAAATAAGAAAATAATTTGTAATGAAATTAATGTTTAAACAAATATTAATATATTCCGCAAATATGGAAATGTTTTGAGAGAATCGACTATTTATTTACAACATAAGAGCATTACTGGAAACGGTGTTGTTGTCAGTTGTGTCTAATTTATCCTGTGCTGGAAGGGGTGCTAATTACCAGAGCTAATCTAATCTTGCATTAGGCACTGGAGGTCTATTTAATTTGTTTGTCGTGTATGTCATTCGCACTGTTGTTCACATCTATTGTGCTTTTGAGTAATTCTTCTAATTTTGATTTTTATGCTGTTTTTGACTGAATTCCGATTCACTGATTATGTTATAGTCATGTCTTTGGCCACGACTACCACTACCACTACGACTACGACTTTGAATCTCAATGTGTGTGTCATTGCTTAAGAACTCCTATAACTATGATCTGAAGTAAATGATCTGCGCTTGGCATCAGAGCTGAACCGGTTGGTCGGTTGGTTGGAGTGAAGAAAAAAAGTAAAAAAAGTAAACTTCAATTGCAATGCAATCGCAATGCAATGCAATGCAGACATAACTTATTATTTGGTAGAAAGTAGTGAAGAATAAGAATCAAAACTAAGTTATAATCTATTTTGATATTAGAGCACATCCTGGAAGGAATGCCTTTTCCCATGAGAGACGACACCGCCATATAATACTCGGTTGCGTTGCTATCATATACTTAATAGTATTCACATTTCGTATAATATCTATCGGAGTAGAACCGAACCAAACATACAGTGCGTTCACCTTTCCTCTAATGTTCACTTTGACTCCAAAAATGGACAAACGATTAAATAAAATATATTTTAAGAGTAAATGCAAAAAGTTTTCTTCATTTCAATGTCGAGTGAATTTTATTCATATTTATTTGAGTTGTTTTTGAATGAAAAAATTTCTGGTTTTCAACCAAAAGAGTCTTATGTTTATAAAAAAGTATGGTTTGGGTGACACAGCCGTACAGGACTGATACATCCCACCCATAAGTCATTAATATCAATCGGTTATACTGCCTGCTGGTTGTGTTGGGACTGTTAGGACTGTCCAACGGTTGGCACAATAATAGCAGACATGTTCTTATGTTGAGCTTATGTGAAATGACATTCATATATGCGTTATATTAGAGGAACATATGATGCATATATCCTTGAATTGGACCCAATATCACATATTTGCCAATAATGTACAGCACTGGTAGTATTGGTAGTATTCTACTCCGGGCCAAACTGTGGAATGATTTTCCCAGAACCCAATGGAAGAGAACATAAAATAAATATTTTGAAACTATTCCTCTATTTGTTCGATAAACACAAACACATATCATATTAGAAAAGAGTTGTGAAGAGTGTGTGAAATGAGTGACTCTTTTGTTAACAAACGATTATTTGAATGAAAGTCATATTCAGATCGTTTGCATCTGTTCTGCAAATTGTCTTTATTGACATCTCATGGCTTTAGTGCTCTGTTATTGCAAAATAATCAGCCATTCGTTCGATATTACTTACATCAGACATATCGATGCTCTTCGATATTACATGTAGTTCTCCCCTGTGTGCAGAGCACCGGCAGAAGGACAGTGTGAGGGACACAAGATTTGAGTTATAAATTGAGAATATAGTTTGGATGACACGATTGCTTGAGTAAGCTTGCGTGTCACCGGCGCCATAGTGACCATCCCTGTGCTCCCAAATCACACATCGACTGCATATTTCCATTTCTCTATCGCCGACATTAGCGATACATTTACTGAGTCAGTGGTGTATGGCTTGAATGCCAGCCCTCACTGAATGAAACTTAACTCAACTATTATTCTCAACTCAAGTCCTGAGGGATTAGTGCAGAGAAAGAGCAAAAACAAAAAATTGTACAAAAATTTATACTTTATATTAGTTTATATGCGTTTATGAACTCATGCCTTATATTCCAATCATTCTCTTCGTGTAAATCAAAACATGTATTCAATTGCCATAAATTGTTGGATGAATTCCAAAACAATATCTGAAAATTGATAGCTTTGTTGCAAATAAACAAAAGACGACTGACTACAAGACGTGGAACAGAGATCCAAAGCCTAATGAATAGATGAGACAATTGAGACGATAAGAGTGAAGAACACGTGGTTCTGGCGAAACACCGTTCGCTTTGAGCGTAAACATAGATTATAGTGAATAACAGATAAGGCATTGAATTGTTATAAGAATGGGTCGGATATGTTATGAAGTATCAGTGTTTGGCTGCCTGTGCTCTACGGTGTGTGATCTGAGTCGAGTCGGATGAGTGATGTGCACTGTATGGCATGGCATGACATGGTATGACCGACCGAATGGCACATTAAATAAATGTCTGCAATTTATTTCATCCAAACGTAAAAAGGAAGCAATGGTTAGGCAATGGTTAGGCAATAGTAGTCAAAGCGCTGTCGAGCAATGCCTGTGCTATTGAAGCAATTAAGTCGAGTCCAATGTTGTGATGACATGCAAACCATGACTCGACTGCTAAGAGATGATCGTAACTGATCTCTGATCACCACTAGAAAGGTGTCTATTCGTTGTGTTCTCTTCAATGGATCAATCAATTCGTTGAATCCATTGTCGACGAAGTAATGAAGAAATGGTTAAAAAAATGGCTGAAAAATATGAATTGAATGGATTGAGTGTTTCTCAACTTTTTTTTGTTCCTAAGCCTAAGAATGTCTGAATGTTTGATAGCCCCGAGGTTTTCATGAATTTTTTCAGCGTTGAACCCAAAAGCTGTCACTTTTGTGAATAACTATTGGTTCGAGCAATGATTGATTACTCTGTTCCTCACTATGACGTCACCTATAGGTCTGCAGCACAGGCAGAGCACAGGGCGTACAGGCATTGGCAGTACTACTGCTGCCGGTTATACCAAATGTCTCTTATATTAGAAAAATGAAAGAATCAAAAGAGAGAATCAAATGAACAACGAATGAAAGAACAGTCAAACCATTCGCCGAATAAAAAATTAGAGACAACAGAGTTAGAGCACAGGGAGAAGAATAGGCAGAGGCGAGTGAGTGGTTGTGCGCCGGCAGTCCAGTAATTGCCTTTTAATTGTTTCGACCTTGTTTTGGGTTTTGCTTGTTTTGCTCAAACTATATGTGCTCACACATCACAGCCATTGCCATCCCTGCCATCCCTTACCATCCATTCCATCACAGCTACTGCACTGTCAGTGCTGTCACTGTTGTCTCGTCTTTGTGTTCACTCGACTTCTATTCTATCTTTTCTTTTTGACTCAACTCTTGGATTCTTTATAACTCATATCAGGGTCTGATATACGGCTGATATACCGCAAAGTGCATGAAATGTCTGATCAATAAAAAGCAGCGCCAATACAGCCAGTGCTTTGCCATAGTATGGTATGCTATGCGCCCCTAAAAATATTCTTGGAGCAAATGCAGCTGTCAAGTGATGGTTCTTTGTGCATGAAAATGATCAATGACTGGATCACTTGAAGCGCACACTGCCTCCAACAGCCCTACCAGTGCTCACACACATACATATTCACATACATCTGAGCACACATTCACTGAATTATAGTCAGTTCCCAATACATAACATCCTATCATAGATAGTGGGTATTCGATAGATGAGAGCACAGGCAGATCAGTGACAGTCGCTTTCAATATCTGAATTACATTTCTTCTTAGCCTCCAGTTGTCTCATCTGCCGGTGCTCTCATATGCCTGTGCTCTCATCTCTGTCTTTTTTGTGCATTTTTGGTGTGGTTTTGGATCACACATCAGAGCTCAGATGGCTTTGCATTGCATTACATTACATGCCGGTGCGGCACACAAATAATTAATGTATCTGATGACAGGGGAACATGTTTTCCCATTTACAGGTGCTATACATTGCTGTGTAATTAACAGCACAGCCATAGCACCGGTGCTCACAATTAGCATTGAATGCAATTATCATTCATTCAATACTTTTATAAATTTTTCATTAGTTTTCGTTTCTATTCATTGTTTTCACAAATTTCAAAATAAATAAAATGTCATTCAATTCAAACCCCATTACCTGTTCTTGAGCTCAACTTTCAAATGACTCCTTTGGGACAGCCATTTCTGACCACTAATGACCGCTTCGATACTATTGGAAACACTCATAAATTCATTGTTTATTTTGTCGAATATTTCCTCAAAATTCAATAAAACTTTATTTCAGGAAAAGATTTCTCAAAATATTATAATGAAATGAATAACAAAATAATATTTTTGTGAATAATTGCTATGAAGTGAACACTAGTTATGATTTTGAATGAATAAAAAAATTTAAAATGTTTTAGTCCTTTGATTGAAAAGATAATTAAGGGTCGGAGCTATGAAAAAGACTCAGTGCTCTATCAAATGAGTTATTTCTGCTTTTTTATAATTACTAAAACAATTCAATTCAGTTCTAATTATATTAATTTTATTCCTTTCCAACTCTGGTATGACTTCAATGATAGACAAATCTTTTTCAGCTCTGATATGATTGATAACAGTTTTTCATAAGATTTAAATCGTTTGCAAAAAACGAGTTAATGTTAAACCGAAATGACTTTTATCATCAAATGTCGAAGAAGTCAAGTATTGAGTGAATGAAGGGATGAATTGATTTGCATTTTCGTCATATAATATAATAAAATTGAATTCATTTGAATTTGAAACGAATCTCTTCTTTCAATGTTTTTATATATCTTTTACATTGGATTTCAGGTGAAATTTAGTGATCGCTTCAGGGGTTTAGTGCAAAGAGGGATAGGAGTGAAGGAATTGAATATATTATACAATGTTTTCATTCATTTCATTATAATAACAGATTGAAAGTCAATCTCAAAAACTCTCAAACTTTTAACTCTTAATGTTTTGCACTAAAGTGTGTAATGCACTGAAGTTGAGCTCAAGTCTAATACTATGATTACACTGACTTTGAGTGCATCGGCAGCACAGGCATCAAAGGCAGCACAGGCAGAATGTCTCTAATTGCTGTCTCTGGAGGCCAGTCAAGCCTCAGCACAGTTTGATTGTGTCCTCCGTGACCTGTCCTTAATGCGATTTCTAATTTTCTTACGAGTTAGCACTGGAGCTAAAGACTCAAACAGTGATCCGCACAACAGCACAGGGTATGCAGCCCTGAACACCCACATAGACAACAACACAATACCAGACCAATGGAGAGATAGCGAGAAAAACAGGAACGACACTAAAGTTGCAAAACATTTCTGTATAGAAAGAGATCGTAAGTTATAGTCAAACTCTCTGCCAATTCGGAGCACTCTATCGCTCAGTCATTGAGTTCGGGTCCAAAACTATACATTTGCTTCACTTCCTCACAACAGACATCGCAGACCCGATCCAACCGATGATTGATGTCTTCCTATGCATTTGATCCACAATTCTGAGATCCATTCTCTCTCTCTCTCTCTCTCTCTCTCTCTCTCTC